>JANZLH020000013.1:2236042-2255208 GCA_026770325.2 Erythroxylum fimbriatum | reverse complement strand
TTTGTGATGGATGGTTTCCATGGCTCTTTGATAGAATATATACTTAAAGAAACTGAAAAGCTTCATGCCAAGGTGTGATGTAATTAATCCTCTGAACTTGCAAAGAAAGATATATGCTGCTGGTTTTCATATTTTCTCTACATTAGGTTGGTAGATACAAGAGCCCTGATAAGCACCCTTTTTTCTCAGATGACTTACCCAAGCCACTGTTGCCACCTCTGCAGTGTCCACAGGTAAGATTCTCAGATACTACATTGATAATTGCGATACCTAATATTTGGTAAATCGTCCTTTCTTTCTCTCTCTCCCCGCATATGTGTGGGTCTGTTGTGCATGTCTGGGTACAGATTCACAAATTTGTGGTGTTAATTTCTTCTAAACCATGATATGAAACAGGTACTGCATCCAATTGCTGGTTCAATTAATATAAATAAGAAAGTTTGGGATATGTACTTCAGGTAACTTATCCCAAGGTTGGTCAAAGAAAGAAATGATGGGAATTGTGGATCTGCTGCTGTCTGTGATACAATTTGCCTTCAGGTATGTGTTTAACTGAATATATTCGCTTGCTCGTGATTTGAGGCAAATCTGATACCTAAATGGATGGGAATTGATAACTATTTGTTAACTTCATTGTTACTTTCTTATGAGGTTTACCTTACGTAACTGTGTTTTGATGTTATTGAGAAAAGTTTTCTTGATCTTCCTTGGGTCTTGTCTACTAGTTTTGCTTGATTGGCTAATTTCTTGCACTTTCTGCAACTAGTAGCCTATTCTGATGCATATTTGTTTCTGGAAAGTCATCCCTGGTTGGATTGCCATGATAGCAAGATTCATCTTTTAAAAACTGACTCTTACAAGATTCATCTTTTAACAACTGATTTTGGTTGAGGTTTTACCTCATTGGGAGCAGGGTAAGCTTGCAATTGCAAATTGATATTTCTCTCCATGGTCTCCTAATGCCTTTAAACATCTACTGCTGAAATATTTATTGTTTGCTTGGATGTGGTAATCATAATATGTACATAAGTTTGACTATTGAACGGAGATTTCTTTACCAGGCAACGAATCTTGGCTTAGAGAATTGACGACTTCAATCAGCTCCCCAAGCTAAGCCTTCCAATGATGCATTTCCCAGGATTGATGAAAGTCTGAAATCTGTAGGGAAATCTGTTAATAGCCTATCTTCTGAAAGTAAAAAGCCTTCTTCTACATGGAACCTAATTAGTTGTCCCATTTACTAGTTCAAGTTGCTGTTGAAAACTTTTTCTTAGTTCTTCTTGCAAAGCCTTTATTGTGTCCTTGCTATTTGTTGTTCCTATTGTAGTTTCTGAAGATGAAATATGGATTGTTTTATGTATCAGTCGGATTTAGCCTGCTTTGTTCTTGAAAAGTTTGAATCATGTTAGCTCCATGACCGTGAGGAAGTCTGCAGACACCCCAAGATTTCACCTTTTAACATCTGTTCCTGTAGATTTAGTTATCAAAATTGGACTTTCTCCTCTTATTTTCCGGTTTCTTGGTTTCATGTTCCCTATACAATCCCTGAAAATCTTGGTTTCATGTTCCCTATACAATCCCTGAAGTAACTCAATATTTCCATTTATGTAAAACACTAATTTATTAGGACATTAATGTATTCTTCTACTTGCAGGTTCTCTCAAAAAGAATCCATTATGGAAAATTTGTCGCCGAGGCTAAATTTCAAGCTTCTCCAGATAAATATGAAGCTGCAATTAGAGCGCAGGCATGACCTTAGGCACTTTTTATTCTCTTCATGTAGATGTACTGGCAGTATATTCTTACCTCATTTTTGTTCTGAATTCTGCAGGACAGTGATAGATTGATGGATACGCTGACAGATCCCAAAGTTGAAGATGAAGTGAAGAAGAGGGTTGAAATGAAAGCCAAAACTTTTGGAATGGAGGTAACAATACCTGGAGCCAGAGATGAAACCACACCTGTATACAAAATCCATCCTAGTTTGGTTGCAGACTTGTATGATGACTGGATCATGCCATTGACAAAGGAGGTGCAAGTTGCTTACTTATTGAGGAGGCTGGACTGAAATTGGCAGAGACAATGTGGAACATGTCTGTTTTGCTGCTTCTTTTGTTGGAAAGCTTATGGTTATTAGTGTGCATACACCTTCAAGGAAGACCATAATCTTGTTGTTGTAGGCATATTAACAGTAGGAGGTTACCTCCATTGAACTTATGCATTAGTTTGACAGGGACAACTATAAATCTATGGAAGAATTTACATTTTTGGGTGGGAAAATTCCCCCATTTTATGATGATGCTTTTGATTTCCCACTCTGAAGCCATAATTAGGGCTAAACATTCAATATAATTGACTTTTTTAGTGCAACTTCTCTCCATGTCTTTGTGAAGAATATGCTGAGTTGAGTCTCCAGCAAAAGGCTTATACCAGCTAGATTCCATTAGCAAATGAAATTTTGTAGGCTCAAGTGGGCCAAATTGTCATAATGAATAATTTTGATAGTTGGTATTATACAATTTCTAAATTTTATAATAAAAATTAATAATTTCTAACATTTTGCATCTTTATTAATAATTAAATTTGAATTAAAATAAGGGATGAAGGTGACAAAGTGCAGCACCAGAGGGGGACAACAAAGCTTTAAAAATTGCCGGGCCTTTGCCTGGAACTCTCTCAAACTGTGTCTCTACGTGACACAGTCTCACTTTTAACTAATTTTGTTCATGACCCAGAAGCATAAATCCTTAGTTAACATTACTTTAACCCCAAGATTGTTCTTTTATTAGTAGAAATCCATAAGAAATCTTTGGGGTGTAGTTTAGACATATAGAGAGAGGAAGGGCAATGGAAGGAGAGTTGAGAGGACGTGGTTTAGGATCATCTACAATGGAGATGGTGATGGGATGCATACTTGCAATGGCGGTGACGTTACCTCAAGTGTCTGCAACTAGGTGGGTTGTTGGGTCAAACATGGGTTGGACTACCAATGTTAACTACACTATCTGGGTTCAGGACAAGCACTTCTACAATGGCGATTGGCTTTGTAAGTGCTTGCTCTGTCTCTCTGGCTTGTCTTGTCTGTAGGTCCAGATTTAGCATGTGCTTCTTACTATCTTTTTAAGATGAATGATCTTACTGCTTAACTTTTCCTTAGTATCAACTGCAAAATGGAGCGAGATGGATTAGATTCAGAGGCTTTTTTTGATTGGGACCATTAATTAAGTAATCATCATTCGGTGGCTTTTAGTATTACCACTAAATAATTTTATGGTAGTGATGACCATCCATATCTACTAATTGTCGGGTTACTAAACTTTTTCTGATTCGGAATCGGGTTACTTTTTCAGTGATCTGGTGGTTATCAAGTTGGGAGCTTTTTCACTCTTTTTGTGAAACCATCTAGCTAGTTAGTCTCTGTTGAAAGGTTCTGATTTTGAGAGTTAGTTTAATGGAGTCAACATACAGTTGGTTTGTGTTGCTGCAATCAGTTTTTTTATCTTTATATCAAAAGGGCTAATCTCACTTACTGGAAGGAATCACAGCATAGTCCAAGGTCACAGAACTCATATTGTAGTCCTTTCAGAAGTATTCTGTAGTCTGCTCAATGTCACTTGTTTTAGCATTGTTCAGCTTAACTCTACAAGATTTCTTTCTATTTGATAAGTTCAAAATTCAACTATTGTTGGTGTTCATCTAGGTGCTGGTTGTTCCTTCTAAGTTTAGGATTTGGTGTTCCGTTTCATGCTATGAAGATCCTATTTCAAACATTTCTTTTTCCCAGTCTTTGTGTATGACAGGAATCTGATGAATGTGTTGGAAGTGAACAAGACTGATTACGAATCGTGCAACTCCGACCATCCTCTTCACAACTGGACTATGGGAGCTGGAAGAGACGTCGTCCCTCTGAACGTAACACGCAACTACTATTTCATCAGTGGGAAAGGGTTTTGCTATGGTGGCATGAAACTAGCTCTTCTTGTTGAAAATCCAACTTCCCCTCCAAAAGCTTCACCCATGAATGAAAAGAGCACCTCTCCAAAAGCTTCACCAATGAATGAAAATAGTGCTCCTCCAAAAGCTTCACCCACGAATGAAATGAGCGCCTCTCCAAAAGCTTCATCCATTAATGAAATGAATACCTCCCCAAAAGCTTCACCTTTGAATGAGAATAGTGCCTCTCCAATTTCAACTCTCAGAGGCAAATACATTTTACCAGCTGTTTTGGCCATTAGTGTAGTATGGGATAATTTTGTTCACTTCTTCTAATAGTCATTGAACATTTTTATCCATATTTCTAATTAGGGAAGTCCAGACCAGTCTGTTAATGCCAAATGAGTTTTCCTTCCCCATTTATAAAACTAGTTGACCTCAAACTGCAAGTTATCTTTGCTTAAGGTAGGTGTTTGAATTGGAATACACCCCTCTTGTTTGAAACTTTTTTATGGAAGTTTAGCTGGTAAAGCTCTGACTTTGCAATTGAGGCAGTATATTACTTGATGTCTAATTGTCCGAACGGTAACGATAGTATCTTATACTTAAACCCGTCATTAGATCCAAAGAATGGTTTCTTATTCAATTGGAGAACTAACTACTGATTCGTAGGTGCCCTCAGCCATGTGGTTGGTCACCTCATGTGAAGAAAATTCCTACTGATCTTGGAATTGAATGGATACTTAGTTTCTCCTTTTTTTTTATAATTAGGGTTTGTTCAGTTTGAATATAAAATCAATTGACTTGTACACGACTAGTTTATTCCCAAATACAGGGCACATGAGCTTGGAGCCAACTAGATTTAAACAAGAATCAGCTGCAATTGCCCTTACAATATTGGGAATGTTCATTTATCAATTAACTTTGACATAGTTTGATAAACCTCAACTGGTTGGTCTAACATCAATTTACCTTATATTGGGTCCTCAGATCAGTCAAGAGGCTCTGAAAACAAGTGCCAACATAACTGCTATAGTAATCAGAACAGTAACATGGAATTCAAAAGCTGGATTAACCATGCCAAGCTTGAAGTGGATGAAAGCAAAACCTTGATTCGTATCGGAACTCTGAATTGGATTCCTGTTGACTTTTTCTCTGTTTGTGTTGGGCAGTCCTCTTTGCTAATTGCATGCGTAAGCAAACAAAATGGTCCGTCTATTCAGGTTCAAAATCTGATACTCCTACTAATTCCAACATTGATTCCAAAGGTTTCTCCACCGTAAGGACCGGAAGGTTTCTTGATCTCCCGCACTTGCCCTTTACGTCTTGTCTGTGCTTCCTTGTGCTTTGTCTAAACAACAAAGGGAGAGAGAATTGTTTAATCTAGTGTGAAGTAAATGAACCAGCAAAGCCAGCGTTTATGGAGTAACATGTCAAAAGTAGTATAATTGCCTAAAAGCAGAGTAACAAGATAAAAGACAATACCCTGTATTTCTTCCGAGGATTCTTTGTCAGCTTCTTGCGGTGACGGGTCAGACCTCTATTCTTCTCAATCTGGAATAGAAGACAGAAAATGTTTTAAATGCTCGAAATCGAGACAGAAACAATATGGTGATCATCTACCAGACACGTGCCAGTCAATGTGCTGTTACCTGAGAACTAATCTGTCGCTTTCCATCAACAATTTCAGGCAGCAGTGGTTTCTGCGGGGACCTGCAAAAGGGCAGCCTTAGGTTGTGAAAGTTCATCAAATCCATATCCCCAGCAAAGTCCAATCATAACTGAATGTTCTAATTTGAGAGCTAAAAACTTATCAAATTGTAAAACAGCAAGCAAATCAGTACTATAAATCTAATAACAAGCCGACACTTCAAACCCCAATGGTTAAAACATAAGTACTATTGGTTTGAGCA
This sequence comes from Erythroxylum fimbriatum, assembly GCA_026770325.2. NCBI lineage: Eukaryota > Viridiplantae > Streptophyta > Magnoliopsida > Malpighiales > Erythroxylaceae > Erythroxylum > Erythroxylum fimbriatum. The sequence continues at coordinate 2,249,362 of JANZLH020000013.1, read as the reverse complement.
TTAATCGAAAACCTTCAATAAATATCAGCTTTTGCAGCAAGTCTTGCAGCTCGTTGTTCTTTTACTTGCTTGTAGAAATCATCTTCAGAACTTCCTGAATCGCTATCCTGAATATCAGAAGCTCCGTCAGCACCAGGTATGCCAATTTCATTATCAGCATCATCCTCTGACTTTATTCCTGCCCCTGCTAATACTCTGAGTTCGTACTTCCTCCTCCTTTCTCCAATATCATCTCTCTTAGGTAAATCATCGTCACCAGAAATGACCTTCATCAAGAAGATAAATATATGTTACAGTAAACTATATTATATATATTGTTGTCAATATCAATTAGCAATTACTAAGGGTAATGAGAACCAAATAAATACAGAATGGCAGGTAATAGCAAATAAACTTCAGGAATGCAGAAATTTGCAATGAAATGTTAGAAACTTAGAATAGTGCCTTCAAAGATAGTAACATATAGGAATGTGGCTACCCATACATACAACTAAGAAGCTGCACAGAGTTAACTTTCTCATCTATGAGGATAGTAATTAAGTAGGCATTGTAGTGGTGTCCATGTTATATTCAAACTGCAGCCAGATTAAGGCCAGCACACAAAAGATGGAAGTTCATAAAGAGTTCGATGGTTATTTACCTTGCGTTTATTCAGTTTAGCATTAACAAGCTGAGAAAGTTTAGTTGAAACCACTTCATTTGTCTTCCCATTACTTAATCCCCTGCCATTCTCTATATTTAAGGCATCGTCATCAAAATCGTCATTTGTTTCAAGCTTTCTGTGGAATTCCAAATTGAACAAATTAGTTGTTAGACGCTAAAAGCTCAAAGAAGATTACATTACAAGTAGTACATGCAAAGATCACCTATTTGCTGGTTTTGGTTGTTTCTGGCTGTTATTAGACTTTGGGGCGACAGAAGTAAAGACTCCCTTTTGTCTTAATTTTTCCTCAAGTGCAGCTCTCACTTTTAGCATCTCAATGCTCTGCATAGCAACTTGATGCTTCTGAAAGTTTGAAATCCAATTAGTCATCTCACACTGCTACTCAATTACGCAGTAGCAATAGAAAACAGTAAAATTTGAGAAAAAGTAAAACATAATGCAAGTAATTTAAAGAGGAAACCCATCAGTAAATTGAACTACTATTGCTAGTTTACCTTATGCTTATATCTCCCTTCTGTGTTTTCATGGCCCCTTGGTGACTCCATTTCTATCAACTCATTTTTCTTATCAGGCTATTATATTGAAAGAAAAGAGAGAGATGTATTATGACATCAACATACAAATAATTGCTGAATGGTAGACAAAATATGAATTAGTACCTCTGCCTCTTCTTTTGCATTAGCTGAGATCAGGACAGATTTATGATCTTTTGAAATGGAAGATAACAATTCAGTTGTATCATTCTCCACATTGTCTTCTGTTTCAGGCCAATGATTTTCCTTCAGAATTTCCTCAAGTTCCAGCGAGGTATTTCCATCAAGTTGTTTCATCTGAAACCGAAACACAATAACAATGTTAAGGGTTAGAGGATAATAGACAAGTTGAAAAAGGAAGTAATGACACCTCTGCATAGCTAATTACTAGCAAAGGTAAAGGTAAATTAAGAATAAGGTTATCACATACATGGGTCCGTAATGTTTAAAACAAAATGGTTGTCTATTATTTGTGCACTTGCTGCAATTATGTTGGTTTAACCAATGCATTTCAGCTTTCATTAAATTGATTACCAACAATCTATAACTGCAAAAAATGTGTGCAACAATGATCCACCGAAAATCAATGCTTGTCCTAGCTAGAAAACATTTATCACAGGTAAACTAGCTGCATAGAGGAAAGACATTTGGCCAGAAAGCACAAACCTTATCCAATAAGCCCTTGATCTCCACAAGCCGACCTATAATGGGGTGATCACGAACTGGAAGCCCTTCTGACTTGAGGAGGAGATAGAATGTTATAGCTTGGCAGTAGGAAAGCAAAAGAAGCTGCTTAGCTTCCACATAGCGAATCCCACTTTCTGATATGACTCGACTATTCTTAACCTACAAAAACAGCAATACTCTAGCATATGTAACTCAATCCCCATGATAGAATTTACATAGTCATTGTGTACCACTCAATAACAATGATCAGAATGCAAAGCCATACTGTTGCAACTCCTTCAAACGTTGTTGAATGCATAAAAGGAAACAGCTAAAGAAGCAAAAAGTCACCTGGTTTATGGCAGGATTGACTCTGGTTTCAAGCTGTTCAAGTGTATCATTGAGCTCAGACAGCAAACCAACTAATTCTGGAGCCGAACTGTGCAAAAATATTGCTAAGATGTAAAACAATGGTAGGAACAGACTTACATATTTTCTACTATAACATCATAAATATCAAAAGGCAATTATGATTATCAAAAAGATATTCAATATAAGATCCATAATCAACACCCTAATTAAAAATATCAATTTCAAATCATAGATATTCAATAAAAGATCTGAATCAATAACCTAAGTGAAAATACCAATTTTAAAATTGTAACTATAAAAAAACATACATATGATCTAAACTAAACGCTGAAATCAACTTATTTCCCACCAAAAACAAGACTCGTATACCAAGAAAGGATCGCTTCTATAAGTCTTGCTTATCAACAATTTTGTATTTCTTGCAAAAGATAACCTCATATCGGCCCACATACGAGGATAGGAAAAATATAGAAGTGTGAGTAAAGGAATTTAAATAGACATTTTCTTTTGCTCAATTAATCAAGCTACAACTCCTACACTGTAACAGGACCACCTGTGACTGCCACCTAGTAAGCCGTGATCATATCTTTTCTATGGAAATATCAACCACACCATGGCCACGTGCACAAAAACACAAAAGTGAAAGGACTAAGTGCCAGCTAATCCCTTGCTTTAGTCAGTTCCTTATTGGGATTTAACAAACCTTGGCAGTTTGATCTTAAAAGGGTAGCACAGCAAGTATCACATTATTATTTCTACCATATGTTTAGAAATAGTGGTAATCTATCCATTCAATGATATAACTGCATCCTATGTCTACCATCATCTTTACTCATCAATTAACTAAATATGGACCTTCATTTTCCAATTTTTGCATTTTGTTAAAAAGATAAGAGTTTATTGCTCCGGTAATGAGAAAAAAAAGGATGCAAAGGAGAAGCCGATGACTTACAATTCAAAGAAATTACGTGAATTGATTAACCGCTGGTTAGGGGATAAAAATAGAGAAAAAGAGAGACAGGAAGAGGAAACTGTAGTTCCCAGAATATACAAACCAAAGGAAACTTATTCAGATATTTACTTCTATAAAGCAGTCTTTTTCTGAATAAAAACAAAATTTCAAATTATTTATTGCATTCCACAGGGGCCTAGCATACTATTTACTTCCCATCCCAGCAAAATTTTCTTCTTATACTATCTAATTAAATTTGAATAAACCATATAGAAAAACAGTTCTTCATAAGTAAGAGGTCTATACAGACAATTAGATGAACATGGGAACAAAATAGCAGTCAAAGACACTAAATTCACCTATAGACAACATCCATTTGCTCCTCTCTTGATAAAGCATTCAAATCCTTCTTGACCTCAAAATCTGCATCCATGTGGTCTATGTCTTTGTTAAATAAAGTTCCCCTTTTCCTCTTAGTAGGAATTTCCTGCACAAAAACTATACTGTATGTCATTCAGAAAAAGTGGTCCAAGCATCATTTTTGAGCTAACCAAACTCCAATTACCGCAATAATTATCATCACTGAGAAAATTATACATTAGCAACACCAAGTACACAACTGAGTATGGAAGTTTACCCCTAAAGTTAATTCTCTGTCACTTCCATCTTCCTGAATGTCCTTGAGGCCAAAATCCTCCAGTGATAAAGATTTGAACTTCTCCCTCTGCAATCTTAAAACTTCTGCTTCCTCCTCTATAGGGGCCTCATCATCACTTGATTGTAGCTGGAAAATAATATACAAACTATATCACCAATTAAATATTATGAAACTTTAGAACAATTAACTTGCTACACTGACTAGGGAAAAATCATTTAACCTATAAAAAATGGTTAGTTAATGAAACAGAAAGCAAGAAATTTGATAAGATAAGAGGGAGATTACCTTAAAAATAAATATGAAGTCCTTACCTCAAAATCATAATTATCAGCATTGTAATATTGGTCCTTTTTCCCACCCCATACAAGGCCCCTTTTCCCCTCCTCTTCGACATCATCATCAGGTATTTCATCATCAACTCCACCAAACTTTGCTCGCAGGAATTTTTGCTGCCTTGCAACTGCAAATTACATTCAATAAGTAATAAAATAACTCAAAACAATCACATATTTTCCTTAACTTAAAGAAACAAATATTTTCTCATGAACACGTATATACATGTATATTCTAACAGATGAAGTAGGGAAATAAAGAAATTCCATCAAGGAAAGCATATCCTACTAAACAACAACAAAATTATGCTGCTCGTAAAAATAAATAGCAACCTTGACATGCAATGAGATCCATGAAGTATAACAAATTATTTGTGTTAAAGATATGAATTAAACTATTTGAGTTCAACCCTGCTCGCCGCCAAGCATGGCCCTGACCCCCACCTTCCCTCTAACAAAGGAAAACGAATATCAACAAGAAAAAAAGAGTAAAAAGAGAAACAACAATGTAATTATCCAAGTAAATTTTGTGAGTTGTCAGTTTGGCAACTTTAGAAAATTTATGTTTATAGCATTCAATCAAGAAGAGCAAATTGTAAAAGAAAGAAAAATAACCAACATAATAAGTATAAAAGATAGCATCAAGTTTCTTACTTTTTTTTGCCATTGTAGTGTCTTGGGCATCATCCTCCTCCTCCTCTTCCTCTTCCTCATCATCATCACCATCACCACCATCAATGTCCTTCAAACAATATTAACAATAATGAGGCATGAACAAATGACAAGCAAGAACACTTGCTGAAATTTCAGAGAACAAAACTGATTTATCATAGTGTCTCATAAATCAAAAAATCAACATCATAGAACTGCATTAACTAAAAGTATTAGAACAACTAAATCAGAGGAGAACACAAAGTACTAAAATGCAATTTCATCAGATGATTACAGAGAGCTCTTCAACACCTCATCATTAAAAACTGAATTTCTTCATCTTCACTTGACTCTGTAGCATCACCACTTATATTAAGCGGAATTATATCCCTCTGTTTGTGAACTGCAGCCAACCAAATAAAGAAAATAATGAATTAAAAAAAAAGTTCTTTCTTAACTCAAACCCATCAGCCAGTTAAAAAAATTATTTGATATGCATCAATGAATCATTCAAAGAACTATATGAAACCAAAACAAGTCCGCAGCAGCGGTACTTACAGGCATCAATTTCATCGTCCATGTCTCGCGGATCATTCTTATATTCATCTAGAGATTTTCTCCTTCCATTCCATCGGTTCCTTTTTTGACCCCTTCCTCTCTTTGGCATTGCTTACTGATCTGTAAACAATAACTCCAGCTTATTTCAGATTGAACTGATTTTAAACCCTACCAAACCAAACCATTACACCATTTATACAGCTCAAGCAAACCACAACAGCATTCATTCATAAGTTAACAAAACATATGGTAATGAAAGTTTAGCTCCCATGACTAGCTAAAGCATCTGGGAACTATTACTATAGACATTAAAGACCCTCCCAAAATCAAAAGAAAAACAATAAAAGGAACATAGACATGCTCTGGGTATTCAAAGTTCGGTTACCTATAATTCAAAAATTATATAGTACCTCGAGTGAACTCCCAAAACTTGTTCAGTTGAGAAAGAACGAAACTTTAATGTTTTTTGGTGTAAAGAAGGGACGTCAGATACGACGGTGGTTCGACGCGGCGGCGGCAAGTTGTTGGAGCAGCGTCTTGATTTCACAGAGGAAGAAGAAGCAGTAACAACGCCCGTAATATATGACAGACCTAACGCCTGTGCCTTAACAGTTCTTAATTTTACAAAAATAATATTTTAATTTTTTTTCATTTTGTATCTCAAAATAAATATTAAAATAAAATTCAGTTTGTTGAAATTAATAATTATAATTTTATTAAGATAATTTTTAAAATTCAAAATATTAAATTTAATAACTATTTTAAATAATAAAATTTTGAGCTCATAGTTATTAGTTTAAAAACAAAATATAAAATTTATTATTTATTTGATTATTAAATTTTTATAATTATTAACATTTATTAAATTATTGTGCAAGAGATTAAGATAAAATTAATTGAAAATTTGATATAATTAGTTTTAAAAACTTTATTTAGTAATTAACAATTAATAAAAAAGTAAAAACCAAAACTAAAACCAAACAAATTAAAACAAATAAAATAATAACTCATCGAACAAGTAATAAGCAATGAAGCTATAGGGCAATAATTAGCTCTCCGGACTGGTGAACCAGAAGTATTACATGTTAACATATCAAGTCCTAACGTTGCGTATAGTCACTACGATTCATATACTCAAACGGAACCAAACAAAAATTTGGAAATAAAATAGAACAAAAAATAGAGATAGTGAGGTGTTTGATTGTGATGGACAAAACAGATAAAATTGTGTTCGTCTCGAGGATAGAAATATGTTTGATTACAGCTGACAAAACAAAAAAAAACAGTATCAATGACTAAAGTATCCCTGCAGTATAATATGATTGGAAATATGTAATTTATTGATTATTTTAAAACGCATGATTTGTATTAGTAATTTAATTGTATCTATAAATCAGGAATTTAAAAAATAAGTAATAAAAAATTAATGAAATGAGCTATTGAATAGGAAAAATTCGTACAAGTTAACAATAAAATAAATTACGTTAAATATTTTTTATAATTGTATCAATATTTATTTTAATTGTATTTGTAATTTGTTAATTACGATGAAATAAAATAAAAAACCTAAATATTTAATGAAATGAGAATCCTAAAAATTAAATGAAATGAGTATAAGTTAAAAATTCTAGTACATAATAATTTAATAAATCATCTAAACATTCATAGAATTAATTACATAAGAGAGAGAAGAGTTGTTAGAGAGGAGTGATTTTGTTGAGTTTGTGAAACGCAATAATCGTTGTGGAAGAAAGAGTATTTTTAGAATTTGCTTATATGTTTTGTTTCTGTCGAACAAAAAATCTTGTCCCACAACTTTGAAAAGAACAAAAAATTTATATTTTTGTGATCTAAAATCAGAACAAAAATAAATTGAGTCAATAACTAAAGACTGCGAGACAAGATTTTTGTGTTTTGTTATCTGTCTCCACCGACGAAGACAGTAACCAAACCCAACGTAATAGTTAATATGACACAAAAATCCGTCTCAGACCTTACAAGACCATCTCAGCCTCTTGACTCAATCTTCCAGGATGCTCAAAACCCTAATGATGAAAATTTCAATCCTAATGAAGACAAGTAAATTCAATTCCTCCACAAACTTCTCACTATCTGAGTCATAGTAAGCAACAAAAGACTCTCCACCCAATTTGCAATGGTGGCAGGAACCAATAAGTGCTAGTTCTTCTCCAAGGTGTCAAAAGATAAACATTGATTGCCTAGTAAGTTCGGAGAGCAGGTAAATTATGGTACAGGTAAATTATGGTACCCTCTATTCGGGCCAATATTTCAAACTGACCCCTTTCGATAGGGTAGCATCATAAGGCCTGAACGTATTCAATTGCCAGGATTTTAACATTTGACAGATAAATTCAAAACCTTCATAAATACAGTTAGCCAGAACAACATTATACAACATCAATTTGATGTGGATGGTGGCGGCTTTTGTTCTTCCACTATTGATGGCATGTCCTGCTCGTGTCCAACAGGTATACAAGGCCTCCATACTGTTTCCGCTCCTACGTCCATGAGTGCAATGCCCTTTGCAGCCAGATCAACCCGGATCTGATCACTCCTTGAGAAGTCCTTGTTTTTCCTTGCAGCTGCTCTGTCCTCTATCAGTTGCAGCACCTCGCTTTCTTCTATTTCTGCTCTGATCAATGCCTTATTTTTAAGCTGTTGTAATGCCTGTCAGGTAAGTTATTATCAATAATTTTCAACAGACCAAATACCAAGACATGAAAATCATAAAATAATGTTTGGAAACCTCACCTCAACATAACTACGAGGGGGTTCCAATCCTAGAACCTTCAGAACCACCTTAACTTCTTTCTCAACCTCAGTAAGGGATTGAAGTAGAGATAATTGTTGCTGCTTTTGTAGTTTCTTCTGCAAATTTGTAACAAAAAAAACCATAAAAAGAATCTTTCAAGACAAACATGAACTAATGCAGTATCGAATGCCTGCAAGCAAGCATACATGAAATGGGCACCATAACTACCATAATGAAATGGGTTTCCAGGATTGCACCTTAAGCATGGTTAATGAACTGTTTATAAACTTCAACGCATCTTGGAATGCACCAGTCAATAGATTGGAAGTGTTCAAATCATCTGACATTTTAGTCTCAAATTCATCACGTAGTTTATTGATGCACTTCCGGGCATCTGCACTGACTGCAACTGTTTTACCATTCTCCACTGCTCCCTCCTTCAGCTTTGCTTCTTTAAATGATAACGAAGCATTCTCACAATCTTGCAATGTCTGCATACATAGCAGCACTTTCACTTTAGCGAAAAGGTTCTGTAGACAAATACCTGTATATGTACACAAATACGTGTGGGCTAAATGTGCTTGTGCATTCTGTGTCGTCCAGCAATAAAAGGGTGCAGTTACTGGGAAATGAAGCAAATTCTGGAAGCATTACATCAGTTATATTGCAGAGGTTTGATTAAATTCCAAGGAAAAAAGTGAAAGTCAAGCCAACAATTCCAATACAATTGAGCATTTAGGCATCCGTGTGCTGGCCCAAGCACTTGTGCCTGCAATCATGTTTGACATTAAGGTTGTACAAACAACCCTCTCATTTAGATTCATAATTCAAATAGCTCCAAACAAGTTTCAACTGATGACAGCTTAAGAGCAGACATACATTTGCAAACAAAAGCTTCTAAGAGTGATAAGCTTCAAACCTGATATATGTAGAAGATGGCATCTGATGCACTTTCCAGCTGAACAACCGAGTAATTCAGAGGAGAACCATAATGTGTGCTGATCAGGAAGTATCTCAAAGCCAGTGGGTGGTAACGCTCAGTGATCTACGATAAAAGTGATTCATTACCTCAGACAGACATAAGTAGTGTTTTACATTTTTTTCCTCTTTTTTGGTGCACCTGTTGAGAGGAGGGAGAAAGAAATAAAAACAGAAGAATACTTGGAATATGAATTTACCTGACGAATTGTGAAAAAATTACCCAACGATTTTGACATTTTGACATTATTATTTGTAACATGTCCATTGTGCATCCAATAGCTAATATTGCACCCACTGCATGCAGCAGAACTTTGTGCTATCTCATTTTCATGATGGGGAAATATCAAATCAAGTCCACCACCATGAATGTCAAACTGGAATGTGAGATAATGTGCACTCATCGCACTACATTCTATGTGCCATCCTGGTCTCCCAGGACCCCAGGGACTCTCCCAACTTGGTTCACCTGGCTTTGCTGCCTGCAGTTATAAACAGAAAATTGAGCATAATGCACACAAGATTATACAATGGCAGTTATATTCATGAGATTTTACCTTCCACAATGCAAAGTCTGCAGGATTTCGTTTCCTGGAGTCAACAGCAACTCGCTCACCTGCTCTATTATTTTCCAGTCTCTGCCCAGATAACTGACCATAATTTGGGAATTTGTCAACAGCAAAGAACACATCTCCATCAACTATATAGGCAAAATCATTGTTGACAATCTGCAAAAAACAAGTTTTCCCTTTAAAAAATAATGCAAATTAAAGCTCTTGAAATAATCACACCATGAATATGGTAACTTAATCTTGTAGGCTGTCATTCAATACATTCAAAACATCCTATGAAAGGACAACATAAGCCTCACGCAAACAATGGAGCAAGTGATATCATTATCAAGACATAACTGGGCTCGGTGGGGTTGTTATTCATGAAAACGCAAATGCAAATGAACTCCTTAAATAAAATCAACAATTCTTCAGTAAGTATGCTACTGAAAATCATTGGTTTCCATGTGCAATCTCTCACAAAATAGAATAGACAAGTCGTCCTTGTTAGGGACCATATGGCAGCTTTAACAGGCTAATAATTTGCTTCTTCAACAGCTGCAGGTTGAGTCTCTCAATTCTTTTACCAGAGAAAAATAGTAATTAAAAAGCATATATACTCAAGGGCCTATTTAGTAGCGCAAGGTTCATTTTCATAAATTGTACAACAAGAAGATTGATCATTCTTGAGCATAAACTTTGATCTGTAAAACATGTTCCCATAACACAGAGGTTATGCAAGTACAAATCAGAGGCTAGACTCATTAAAGAAAAAAAAATGCTTTAAAAGAGTAAAAAAACCTGTGTGATCAAATCCTTAATCTCTTCAATGTGGTTGGTGACACGAGGCTGATGGGTAGGAAGAAGGCACTGAAGATCAGTCATGTCAACAAGATATTCCTCACAGAACCGATTGCTCAAATGCAATGGATCTTCACCAAGCTCGTTTGCCCGACGAATTATCTACAAGTAGTTGGATATTAACAATCTAGCCAAAAAATCCCTAAACAACATATTCATAACCTGTCTATGGATATATAAGATGAAAGATGCTTTACTAGCAGATACAGGAATGGGAGGGGAGTTGTACAAGCACTTACATTCCTACAATAAATACTTTTAAGAAATCAAGAAAACTGCAGCTCTCATTTGTTTCTATTCTTTAGAAACAAAAGAAAAAAATCAAACTCCCACTGTTAGCATAGTTAAGTCCACTGCTATCTAAGAGTCTGATTTCTCTCCCGTAAACTCCTAATAATTGGGCAGCGCATCAACTCAATATCACATAAAAGTAACTTTCTTATCAAAAGAAAAAACATAAGAAAAAATTGAGTCCTGAAAGGTATAGCACCACTATGTATTTCCAAAAGAAAGAAAATTTCTTAAAAGAGAGATGTTGATGATTATTCTGGTTTTGCATCGAACGCATCAGCCAGCTTTTTTCCTTCAAAGATAAAACTAACAAACTTGACATAGTCTACATAAGTTTAGATACAAAAATGAAAACAAAAACAAGTTTTGATCTGGAACCACATCCTTTAGCTATTCCTTGTAGAAGTAAAACCAGATTATACATCCTAAACACTAAGTTCATCATACAAATGGTTGATTGAGTATATGATTTCTCATCAATCAATAAACTGTCTCTAGCTTGCAGCAACAACATTTTAATAACAATATAATATGGCTAAAGTTAGCAGAAACCAGTACCAAATTAAAGCCTCTAAAGATGTTCAAGGATGCAAATAATCATGCCTTGCATCACATGCATTACAATTCTCACCTTATCATCAATGTCAGTGAAGTTCCGCACGTAGGTCACCTCATAACCCAGATATTGCAAGTATCTGTGGAACCATAATACAAACCGATGTTCGAAAGGGATTCAAACCAAATTGATATATTTAAAAAAAAGTAAAACTAAAAGAGATCATAATTATTGGAAAAAAAACAGACAAAAAGGAGATAAAAGCATACAAATATGCATAAATACACATATTGTGGAACTTATGCGTAAAATCACAAATTTAGAGAGAATGAGAAAGAAATGAATGAATGAGAATTGAAGACTAGAATTGGGCAAGGTTACCACAAGAAACATCAAGACAGGCATAAAAAAGAAAATAAAATCAATATCATCTTGGAAAGAATCAATTATTTTAGCGAAAAACTAACTATTGTATCAATATCATCTTGGAAAGAATCAATTATTTTAGCGCAAAACTAACTATTGTACTAAATTTTTTAAGATGTATTTGAATTTATCCTTTTATTAGTCCGCATCTAAGGCCCCAGAGACTATTGTAATTCCACCTAAAGGAAAAATTACTGACGCAGCAGTTGTTTTAAGTAAATGGCACTGTCAAGTAGTAAATTGAATAAGCATTTTTCACAAGATTAAAATAGCAAAAACCAAAACATCACTCTGAAGCGAATTAAACAAGTGTACTGCAAAATACATATTCCATAGACCATTTCCTTTTTTTTTTCTCTCTAGGAGGAACTATATGTAATTTTAATAATTCCAACAAACAAAACTTTTTCCCAAACACAATAAAACGAAATTCAATAACCAAAGAACCAATTCATCTCCCAAAAAAATTGTAAAATAGAACGAGGTCATGTATCAGTGTGTGCAAATTTATGGATAGATTAAGACCTGAAGAGAACATCGAAAGAGACGGCCGCACGTGCATGACCAATGTGGCTGAAATCGTAAGCTGTGACACCGCAAACGTACATGCTCACTTTGCCACTGACTTTGGGCTTGAACACCTCTTTCTGTTTTCCCAATGAATTGTACAACATCAACTCTTTCTTCTTCGACATTTTCCAATCCACCAAACCCTATCCCTAAATCCCGAATGAGGGAAGTGACGGTGCTTGTGTTAGTGCTAGCCAATCTACGAAAGAGAAGAGAAGATCTTTTCTTCGAGGGCCTGAAGGGAAAGCCAGACTTGATACTCTTGGCCCAATTGATAGAACAATACGAAACTAACCCGAACAGCTCTTTATAGATTGACACGAATAGCATTAACTATTACTATAGAAATTAAAGACCCTCCCAAAATCAAAAGAAAAACAATAAAAGGAACATACACATGCTCTGGGTATTCAAAGTTCGGTTACCTATAATTCAAAAGTTATATAGTACCTCGAGTGAACTCCCAAAACTTGTTCGGTTGAGAAAGAACGAAACTTTAATGTTTATTGGAGTAAAGAAGAGACGTCAGATACGACGGTGGCTCGACGCGGCGGCGGCGAGTTGTTGGAGCGGCGTCTTGATTTCACAGAGGCAGAAGAAGAAGCAACAACGCGCGTGGTGTTATATATCATACCTACGCCTGTGCCTTAACAGTCTTAATTTTACAAAAATAATATTTTAATTTTTTTTCATTTTGTATCTCAAAATAAATATTAAATTAAAATTCAGTTTGTTGAAATTAATAATTATAATTTTACATTACAATTTTTTAAATCTAAATATCTTGTATATTTCAAAAATATTTTTAGTATAATTTTTAAATATATATGTATATTATTTAAAAATATATTTAAATTAAATATTAACTTTTATATATATTGAATAAAAATTATTAATATTTAATAATTTAAAACTCAACTATTTAAAT
>JANZLH020000013.1:2218412-2234327 GCA_026770325.2 Erythroxylum fimbriatum | reverse complement strand
CAAACAAAAGTTTTATTAATTCTGAACCGAACAAGTTTGTGTTCTAATCAATAAGTTTTCTTCAAGAAGGGATTAACAAAAAAGGTTACACAATTCAACCCCCTTCTTGTGTATTTGTTTATCAATTGTATTAACGTGTGATTCACTTCAAAATATTCACTATTCACTTCATAATCACATCAAAACAATCATTTACACCTGGAAAATGCCAAATGTGTGCATGAACAAATCATTGTAATATATGCAATAATCAAATTCACGTGTACGTATACTATATTATGCATTAGCATGAAGTGCATTTTCTAATCTCTCATTACTATTTCTCATTTACATAAATCTAGGGTTCTAACCCTTAGTATAGAAATGTGATGTTACAGTTGAGGTGTAAAGGTATTAGGTTGTTGAGTTCCTTTCTTTCTGTTATTTTTGTTGTTCTCATACTAAGCCACTATTTTGCATATGTAGTGAACAATCTCAAATTGCATATGTTATCTTTAAGGATTCTTCTTTTTGCAAGTAATTTCTTTCAGCATTGTGTTGAGCTATATCTTCTAATATTCTTTCCTTTGATGTTTATTTCGGCCAGCATTATGAGCTCATGGTTGACCTGGTGCTTTCATTGGAAAGGAAATAGCTATGGTATCATTTATCTATGTTGTGAAAGTTTTCTCATATATTTACTTCAAAACCTAATGTCATTTGTCTCATTCTGCTTAAAGAACAATAATTGAAACCCCTGCATCATTTAAAAAATGTTTGTTAGCCATAAGATGCATTTGGCATGACAAAGAAATTCTTAGATTTTGGCTGAGTTACTTGTGGTGATCCTGAGGCTATTCGGGTTTAAGATATTGAATTCGTTATTTCTCATGGGGCATGTTTTAGGAATAGTTGTTTGCTTATCATTAACATAAATGACTGGTTTACTTTTACATTGCTTAATGTGTTTCTTATCATGGATTATTTAATTTTCTATTCTAAATGGATTAAATGTTTTAAATTTTCTATCCTAAATGGATTAAATGTTTTAAGTTCAATAGGAACCTCAAGACTATAGTTACTGTGATACTCTCAAATTTCTTTTCTAGAGACCAAGTTGATTTCATTTCCTTAATTCACTGTTGATGTACATTATCTTGTTATCCTTTTTGTTAAGATTAACTACTTATATTTATTCCTTTTGAATTTGTTCACAAAAGGAAATTGAATTATTGTGTTGTTAGTTTTTGGACTATATTATTTGTTTTGATTAAATTAAGATCACAATAAAGTAGTTAGTATTTCATATTTTAGATATATCTACCTATGTGAGCATAGTAGTTTTGCAATTCTAATAAACTTCTTATTTCTTTTTTTTTATAGGTGGTGATGATTAGGAGTGGACAAAGAGGTCCTTGGTGAAGGATTTTGGAGCGCCTACACATATTGGTTTTGTTTAATATTTAGATTAATTCACTTATATTCCATATGGAATGAAGGACGATATTGCAGATGAATATTTTAGCTAGTGATTTTTTTCTTTTGGGACTATGTATCATATATAAATGTAGTTTTTTATCATTTACATTTGATAGTATGTATGCAATTAAGATGTATGTATGCATATAAGATGTACATTAATATCTATATATTGCTTTTAATGTATATATGAATGTTGCCTACATAATGATAAAATTATGCTTTTATGTTAAATATTATTGGTAACGAAAGAATAAATTTATGCTTTTATTGTTACAAATTGTTGTCTAAAAAATTTTACTTTTTTGCCTTATCTATTTAACATTGTTGCGTAAAAAAACTTAAAATGTTGCAATATCTATTTAACATTGTTGCTATAGTTTAAAAGTAATGTGTTGCCTTAATCAAAACTTAAAGCAACATTTTTTTATTTTGTTGCTTAATCAAAAAATTATATTACCTTATGCTTATAGCAACACCATTTTATTTAACAGTATAAACTTTGTTGGCTTAATAAAAAAGTAATGATAATTGTACTTACAGCTACGCTTTTGTTTGTTGCGTAAATCACTTTTTGCTATAGTGCTTGGAGCTTTTAAACTTATTCCACTTTCCTAGACTACTAGTCCTTGTTCACAATTTATATTGCAAAGTGCTTGGATTATATTCCATATCATGGATAAGAATTGGAAATTGAATAATAAATGGTTCATGGATTCATTCTCTTAACTATAAAAGGGATATAAGAGGATGGATAACTTAAGGTGAAGTCTATCCTTTGTGCTAAGTCTTTTCTTGATTATTATCCAAAGTATAAATGAAGGTTTTGGGATATTATTGAAGTGCTAAATTAGCTTAAACTAAAGAACGTCCTAATATGTGCTTATGAATATTTTCAAACAAGATCCATTAGTATATACTTTACACTTGAATTTGGTCTAGATTAAGAAATCCTCCATAATTAGTTTAGGATTGTAAACCTTGAAGTCTCTCTTAATCAGAAGTGAAATATTTTGAGGAGTAAGCTAGCCATTTCCATGTTTCATCTTTAATAATTGTAGCAACCTTAACATGGTCTAATAAGTTTACTTTTAATATTTTATATTCTTGTAGGTTGCGTAGAGGGCCAAGTTTATGCTAATTGTCAACTCAAAATAAAGTACTCATGCTATTCCTTATCTTCAATTTGAATTCAATGCATACATATTCCTTTAAGCGCAAAACTTTCTTAAAAGTTTATGAAGATTTAGTTTTAAGATTTACCTTATAAAAGTTGTCACCTTTTAGGAAATGAAAGAGTATTCACCTAACACCAAAGGATTCATTACTCTGATGGGAATGATTCCTAACTACCTATTTTCTTTAGCAAGTATAGATTAGTCCATTTAACTTTTTCTCCAAAGCTTTGCTATCTATTATGAACCATAAGAAGTTTCTCAGTAATCTTTTTTAATAACTTTAATCAACTATTAGGTTAAGAAAATGTGTAAGCTACAATAGATACACAAATTGTTGAGAATTAGGGTAACTAACTGCAACCTATATGTAAAGTTAAGAACATGTTTTACTAACCACCTAACCATTGGTTTATGGAGTCTAGGAGAGGTTGGCATTTCTTAATTGATAGTGCTTTAGTAGTAATAGGAATACTAAGATAATTGAAAGTTGGTTGCTTATGATTAAACTAGTTAAGAGAGAAATCTTCTCTTGAATCTTTAGAAACCCTGAAAAATAGAGAAATCAATTCTGTGAGAGTTGACTAAGAGCCTTAAAAGCCTCTTGAATCTTTATAAATAGCTTTTAAACACTTTATTAGGTTATGTATTGGCTCTACAAACTAGCAAGTGATCATCAACAAAGGACAAGTTAAATATCCTTAGCATGTCACATTTATGATGGAATATGAACTTGCTTTCCTTGTCTATATTCCTTGCTACTATCTAATTAAAGACCTTATTATTAAGCATGAAAAGATAAGGAGATAAGGTGTCTCCCTATTTAAGTCTTTTACCATATTTGAAGAGATGGATTTGTTCACCATTAATTTTGATGCTATAAAAGGTAGATATGACACAATAGTTCAACCACTCCATAACTTCCAAAAGGCCAAAGATAAGCTTCCAGTTTGTTAAGTCAAATGCCTTGTGAAAGTCTATCTTTAAAACACAAAATTTTAATTTCTTTTCTTCTATGGTAATTTTTAAATAGACTTTGTGCTATAAAAATGTTGTCTTTGATATTATTTTCTTAAATAAATGCACCTAGCTAGAGGCTAATGAGATTTTTCAAAATCAGTTTGAGCTTAGATGTTAGTGATCATGATATATATATATATATGATCTTTTTACACTTAATAACTTGTCATTTATGAAGAATTTTTGGACTACTTTGGTGACATGGTTTTTATCAAGTGTTAGAGTTTTTGAAAACTAATGCATTAAATCTATCAAATATAAGGGCTTGTACTCCTAAACGAAACAAAGCCTTTTTGATATCAAAGTTGGTGAAAGGATCAACGTGGGAATCGGCCAGATCTCGGTAAATGGTATAAGAAGTAAATGTTCTAAGGTCCTACATAGAGAAAAATTAATCATTAATAGTTCCTAGGGTTCCTTTAAAATAGTAAGCAAAGGTTCTTCAACTTATGTTATTGTATGAAGATGGTTTCATATAAGTCCCTCAAAGAGACAATCTTGTTTGTTTTCCTTCTAGAGAGCATTGTATTATATAAAAATGTATTCTAATCCCCTTGTTTCAACCAACAGTTCCTTGATTACCTTAATAATATGTTGAGGATTTCCAATAAGTCAATTTATTTCACTAAATCATGCCTTTTTAGTTGCTTAAGAGCTTCATCATTTTAACTAGAGTTGAGATTTCTCTAAATGTAGTTAAGTTTGGTCAAGGAATCATTGTTGGAAATCGCAGTGTTCTTATGGTTTACCTTATTAAAAAGCTTTAACTCCTCCTTATTAGCTTTTAGCTTATACATTCACTAGTAAGCTTCATAAGCCTTCTACATTTAAGCTCAGACCTCTCCTTACAGCCTCTTTAAAACTAGGAACACTAATAATATAATTATTAAATTTAAAAGGAGCTTGTATTTCAATTGGTTGAACATCAAGAAAGATCTCAATTTGGAAATTGATTAGAGTATAAGAGAATATTGAAGCATAGTCACCAGTGAAGGTTGATATCCAACTTAAGTTTCTAAGGGCTTTGCTAAGCTTTTTCCTAAAGAACCAATTCCCACTTTGTTTTTTGTTCCCTAGTGGCACCTAAGAGGGGATGAATTGGATGTTGGTGAATTTAAATAACTATTTTCTATCTAATGGATGCAATTTAACAAAGATCAATACATGATGATACAAAGAGATATGCAATATAAATCAATCGCATAATTATAAAGTAATTTAAAGAACAATGAGGACAAGAATGGTATATCAATTTTATAGTATTTCAGTAAATAGTCCTTGCCTACATCCACTCTTTAAGTTAGTTCTTACAATTCCGCTAAAAATATTTTTTCAACAAGGTGAAGAGGAACTTTTGTATAATCAATCTTGTTTTTATTTTGGTATAAAGTAGCCCTTCTTATAATTTTCCTTCAAGGTTGTTCCAAAATAAGTTCTAAAAATACCTAGGTTATCCTACTTACAAGTATACGAGGTATTTGTAGTTGATTACCTAGAGATGTCTCTCAGGGAGGTGAAATTAATTCACTCAAATTAATCTTGAATGAAAACAAAAACAGATGCAATCCTAAACATTATATCCCGATTTGTTGAGTAAAGGCTTTAAAGAAAATTACACAATTAGACTAAAAAGTAAACTAATTTAACTATAGTTTCTCATTCTAATATTAAACTTCTTCTCTCAATCCTTTGTTTAATACCTAAATGATGCAAAGGTTGGCCACACTATTACATCAAAAAAGCTTAGAAACTATAATAAATACCAAGACAACAAAACAGTCCCTTCATCATGAATAATAGATTAAATTCTACATTATTTCTTAATAACAAGTAATCAGCCCATTATGGAATAAACAAGGTTTATCATCTTCATATACTTCAATGCCACAGTTAATAGTAACAAAAAAGTCTTAAAAGCAATAAACAAAATAAAAAACTAAAATGGACTATCAAACTCTAACAAGAAAAACTAGTTCAACAGAGGAGTTTCATAATACAATAGAGATAAAATAGAGATAGAAAACAAATGGGTCCACGAATGAGGATGTTAGCTATTCCCTAGCTTTGGCTCTGCCCCTCTACCTCTATTCACTATCACCCAGAAGAACGGACTCTCCACTAGTTTTAGCTCTACCTTCTCTCTATCTGCTATTGTTTCTCTTCTTCTTCACCACCAACCGGTCTTCTGTTCTTTTTGCCTCCAACATTCTTCATTGTTTCTTTTCTTCATCTTTTTCTCTTTGTGCGTGTCTCCCTCTAGCCTATCTTACTCTTTTTATTTGTAGTCCGAGCCTACGTTTAGGTTTTTACGTCGTTAAAAGGTACATCAAATGGCACGTAATATTAAACCATTTAAAGAAATTTTTGTCACATCCATGACTGTGGGAGTCACGGGTGTGACAAGGTGCATGCATTAATTAATTAATGTTACACCATGCATAATTCACATCCACTTTCATTCTTTTATGCATAATTTTTCTTATTTCCGTGCAACATTCAAAAGACACTCTAATCAACAATCATGCAATATTCATGCCATTTTCACTCAATTCATTTCAAATTTGGATTAAAACACAAGAATTTGTAACCAAATTCAAGATATGAAGGCAAGCAAAATCAATAAAAGTTAGACATAACAAAGGTGAAGTGTAACCCTAACTAAAAAATGAAATTTACAGCTTAAAAGCCTTTGCATGCTTATGTTAATAACTTAGAGGTTCACACACTTCACATTAGAACAATGAAAGTAAAAATGCTTTGAAAATCCCTTATAATATGTTTATAGAACACCTAAAATGCTTTTATATGTCAGTATTAATAAGAAACTTTATATTTTTGTCCTTTAAGACTCATTATACTCAATGGACCTAAATAATATTCATTATAATGTCTAGTTATAGTACATTGATTGATAAATGTAGCATATTATTGTACAATAATTTACCTATTGGAACATTGATCGAATATTATAATATATTGGTTGAATAAGGTGCATTTATTAAAAAACCTATCTATTAGGATGTTGCTATATTAGTTAACCAGTGTAACTATAGTATGTTTCTTTTATAACTCTAACTTATATTAGTAAACCACTAACTAATACTAGTCGAACAATGTATCTAAAATCTTGATTCCAATATATCAGATAATCAATCTTACTTTTCTTAACGAAATTTGATCAAATGCTTCTTAAAATATACCTAAAAGAATATTTAAAAGATCAAGAGGATTTTATTTACAAACAAAACTTTCATTCCTAACAACAATTGAAAAAAGTTATACTAGTAGTTAAAATGATGACATATGTATGTATGATGAGCCTCTAAGTATTGAAGAAACCAAGTAGGAAGTATAATTATCATTATATTTTTATTTATAATATTATTACACCTTTATCTTCTTTGTTCTTGGTTTTATTCTTACTTGAATGATTTTGGTTCCAACTTTTCTTTATTTTCTTTATGAGATTGTTCTTATTTTATGCATGACAAAAATAACTTTCACATTAATTTTATCCAAAATTAAATTTATTATTAGTACTTTTATTTTATTATGATCAAAATATAAAATGGAATCTCCTTTAGTTTAACATTCTCCCCTTTTTGATGATGACAAATATTTTATTATATTAAAATTTTTAATTTATGAAAACGATTAAGCACATATGATATTTTTATTTAAAAACAACACAAACAACTAACTCCCTTTAAATATATGCTTTATAAAAATAATTAATAGAGATTAAATGTCAATCATTTAAGAACAAATATAACATGATCAACAATTGTATGAAGATGAATATAATATCAATAAGTGCAATGTCAAGTGCAAATTGGATTGATAAAAATATTAGAAACTAACAATCAAACATATCTAATAATTAATAAAAAATAAGTTTAAAATCAATATCAAATATATATATAATGAACATCCATGATAATCCTATAAATTAATTGCTCCCCTGAATCTAATATCACTTTCTTCCCTTTTGTAAACATTGAAAAGAAATCAGTTATATGGAGAAAGAAGCTAAGAGTGAATCAAAGTGAACAACTTATCGAAAGAATGCATAGATCGAAGAGCTGGATTTTTTGCGTAAAAAGCCTCCAAACAAATATTAAAGTTATGAATAATTTATCAAAATAATAATTAAAGATAAATATAAGTACAAAAAAGATCTTAATCAAATAAAATTCCTATCAATCATTCCCAATTGTCTCTTAATTTTGTAAAACCTATCCTAACTCATTAGTTTAGTGAACATGTCAATCAATTAATGTAATGTATTAACAACTTCTAGCTTAATGTCTCCATTTTTCAAATGATTTTTGATAAAATGATATTTAATTTCTACGTGCCTAGTTCTAGAATATTGAATATTATTTTTAATGTAAATGACACCTATATTTTCACACCTAATATAGATAATATTCACTAAGTTGTTGTCTAATCTAAAAAATTTGTGCACAACAAATACTAACTGCCACTTATTCAACTTTTATAGTTGATAATTTAACCAAAATTTTTTATTAAACATGAGACTAATGCATTGCCTAAAATTAATAACTACCATATGTGTTTTTCGTATCTGAAAGACTACTAGCATAATCTACATCTGAATAACAAACCCAATAAGAGAATTTATCTTTGGAACACTAAATTCTTAACATTATGCTACACACAAATACCTAAGTATATGCTTAACGGCTAAAAGATCAGACTATTTGGATCTAGTATAGAAACAAGCACTGAATATAGTATCTAGCCTACTTATGGTGAGATAAAGTAAGCTTGCAATCATACCTCATTATATTCTTATATTGATCGATTTCCTTTCTTCATTCTTGTTTATCATAATCCATCTTAAAAAGAAAAAAAATTGAGCTCTCCCATCATCCTCATCTCAAATTCCCTATTTTTATTTTTAGAAAATTCTTTTCATATGCTTTCATTAATTGTTATTAAAGATAATGTAACATAAATTTGAACAGTTAAAATATCTTGTTTATCCTTTTTAATAAAGAGAGTTGTCTAAACTTTTCCTTTTGTAAAATTATTTTTCAAAAGGAGTGTATTTAGCCTATTAGAACTTATTCCAAACCATTTAATGCTTTACAGAGTTTGCACACATGGTTAGGTACATCGTAATTTTTAAACTGGTATTTGATAAACATAAATTTATTCTTAAATAAATTCATTTAAAGGTGAAATTATAACATCCATTTGAAATTCATTTATGATACAAATGAAATAAAAAGTCTAATTGCTTCTAATTTAGATACTTATGCAAAATTTTACTTAAAATATATTCCCTCCTCTTGATTATATCTTTTATCCATTAATATAGTTTTATTTCTTAATATTGTTCCTAATTCATCTATTTTATGTATGAACACCCACTTGGTACCTATAATTTGGTACTCTTAGTTTAGGTATCAAATTACACACTCTACTTCTCTCAAATTTGTTCAATTCTTCATTTATATTAGGAATTCAAATTCATTATTAAAGCTTCTTCTATAGTCATAAGCTTAATTTGAGAAATAAAAGCAAGATGTGACATATTTTTAGATATGACATGGTAATTACCCTTTTGAACATTACCTATGATTTCATTCGGAGGATGGTTCTTTTTAGATTTTCAATCCATTAGAAACTTCTCAACCTTCTTAACTCCCTTACTTGGTCTAATAATTTCAATCCATTGGAAACTTCTCAACCTTCTTATCTCCCTCTCTTAGTCTGATAATTTACTCCTTGCGAGGTGTCCTGGTGATCATTATTGTTCTTTTTAAGGGTTAATTTCTCCAAATCCTTAGTTAGATCTACATCATTATGTTCAAGACTTTTCTTAGAGAAAAAAGGGTTAGGTTATCAAAAATAGCATGCATATACTCTTCAATAACAATATTCTTTCTATTAAATACTATATATGCTTTTTTAATTAAAGAATAACAAAGTAAGGTTCGTATCATTCGCTTTTGAATATTATATAACACTTACTACTAAATTTTTTAAATAACTAATATTTGACTTCTTCCTATGCTAAATGTCATATGGAATGTTATCCATAGATGATCTTATATAGTCTCCACTATATATGTGACATGTGGTTAATATGGTTTTAGCGTAAAAATACTTTAGGAGGTCATATTCATTTATCATTGTTTTATCCAAGCCATATAATTTCCAATTTTTCCTTTCAACAACTCGATTTTATTAAAGGGTTATAAGAATTGAAAAGTTATAAAATATATTATTTTCTTCAAAAAAGCTCTCAAACAAATTATTTCCAAATTTCCTACCATGATTACTCCAAATTGATGTAATAGAGATTTACTTTTTATTTTTGAACTCTCTTAACAAATGCCTTAAGGCATTCAAATATGCTAGCTATAAATAACACCTATGTGAAACTAATAAGTTCATCCAGTATTAAAAATGCATAGTATTTTCCACCTAGTTTAGTAACTCTAATAGGCCTAAACAAATCCATGGGAAGTAAAACAAAATGTTCAAACAAAACTTTTTTCTGAATGAATTTAGGAGAAAAAGTAATTTTAATGTAACGATGGTGCTATATTAACTATTTAGTATAATATGTTAAAAAATAAATACATCCAATACAAATTATAAATACAAGAGATATTAAAATTTTTAAGTGCAAAAGTATTTTTAATTGATAATAAAATTTATGAATTCTTTAGTTCATTAAAAAATTTGTAACACTAAAAGAGTTTCATAAAAACTCAATAAACTGGTCATATAACAAGTGTCAAACAAAGAAAAATA
This sequence comes from Erythroxylum fimbriatum, assembly GCA_026770325.2. Lineage (NCBI taxonomy): Eukaryota > Viridiplantae > Streptophyta > Magnoliopsida > Malpighiales > Erythroxylaceae > Erythroxylum > Erythroxylum fimbriatum. The sequence goes on along the minus strand of JANZLH020000013.1, from coordinate 2,223,882 downwards.
AATGATAAAAACAATAACAACAAATGGAAGAAAAGAAAGGAAGTTATTCCAAATTGAATTTCTATTTACAAGTAAAAGAACTATAGTTATAGTTTGCCATAAAAAATCTTTACAGTTCAGATTGTAAAGGATATCTCAAGAACTCTCAAACTAAATTTGAACTTAATTTATGAATAATTCTAAATTAAATAAAAATTGCAATTAGTTCAAAAGACTTTTGTTAAACTCTTTTTTAATTTCTCTTTCTTTTCTGCCTCTTCTCTCATAAGTCTAATCTTGAAAGGACCCATCATGGAGTTTCCTTTTCGGAACCTGAGTGAAACCCTCCCAGCGACCCCATGGTAGCCCTTTAATCGATATCTAACATAACTGAAGGTTCCCACAAAGCCAAATCGTTCAATTGCTAAAAACTTTTTATACTTTAAAATTAAAAGTGAGGACAATAATTTGAAACCCTTTTTTTCCAATCATTTTAGCAAAAATTTCTGCAACAGAATAACTATATTTTGACCTTCCCAAAATTTACAATCCCAAAGATGTTTACAAGATTACACTTTTAAACCCTTTTTAAAAATACTTTACAATATATATACAAGCAACTAAGATAAATTCAAGCAAACACATACATAAGAAGATAAGACAAACATAGCAATACCCGACGATATAACTAATCCTATGGTAGAGTCCCAAGTATTGCATTACTTGTACATAGACCTGGGGTGGTTTGTTTAAAAACATAAAAACAAGGGTGAGCTAAACGAGGTCAGTGTGTATAAACAATTTATAAGAAAATTAAGCTTTGCATAACAACTTAACTGTAATATTCCATATAATCATAAAGCTTATGGTAAAGCATTTTCCATAATAATTTATTCGTGCATCATCAAATATGGTAATAACATAATATTTTATAAAACACAATTTCAATTTTTCTGAAGTACTATTACAAAATTCTTTTCAACGTTAAACTCGTAAAATACAAGTTTCCTTTTTCCTTTTTCCTTAGACAAAAAAAATAGTGGTATTAAGTTTTTTTGAAAAACTTTTATACTGAAAATAAGTCAACCATTGGTACCATAAGGTACCTCGCAAATCACTTTTAACATAAATAGTGACAACATTACCATTTTCATGACTTTCTTTACTCAACATAGCCCACCACTAGTTTTTTTAACATGCGATACACTAGGCATAAAGTTACATAGCTGGTTTTGCATCACTTACTCATGACTGGTTAATCATTATTTATAGAGTTGGTTTTGCATCACTTACCTATAATAAGTTAACTGCTATAAACCAGTAGTTACGGAGCTGGTTCTTTATCACTTACCTGTAACAAGTCACAGAGTTGGATCTAAATCGCTTACCCGTAACTAGTTAATTACTATTTACGGAGTTGGTTCTACATTGCTTACTCGTAATAGGTTGACCGCTATAAATATACCGGTATAATAATATATATAAAGCTTAGCAGTGTACTATAGGCAAAAGCAACTCCTACATTTACGACTCATCTTATTTTCTAAATCAAGTATGGGAGGACTCATAATTGAATTATTCCAATGTAACGCTTAATCATATAAAATTTAACTTTCAAATTAAAACTCATATATTGCCAAACTATACACTTATTGTGAGATCTCACATCAGTTGGAGAGGGGAGCGAAGTATGCCTTATAAGGGTATGGATACCTATCCACCATAGACGCGTTTTCTATGGCCTAATGCACCGGATCCCATCGGAACTTCGAGGTAAAATGTGGTTGGATGAGAGTAGTTCTAGGATGGGTGACCTCCTAGGGAAGCCTCGGGAAAAGCAAAACTGTGAGGGCTTGGCTGGGCCAAGGCCCAAAGCGGACAATATTTATGAGTGCGTGATCTAGGCTGTTACAAGTGATATCAGAGCCAGTACCCGAACCGCTATGCCAGCTAGGCTAGATCCCAAAGAGGGTTGGGCCTTAAGGGGGTGGAGAGCGTGAGATCCCACATCGGTTGGAGAGGGGAACGAAGTACGCCTTATAAGAGTACAGATACCTCTCCCTTATAGACGGGTTTTTCATGGCCTAATGCACCAGATCCCATCGAAACTCCGAGGTTAAATGTGCTTGGGTGGGAGTAGTTCTAGGATGGGTGACCTGCTGGGAAGGCCTCGAGAAAAACACAACCGTGAGGGCTTGGCTGGGCCAAGGCCCAAAGTGGACAATATCTGTAAGCGGGTGATCTGGGCTGTTACAAGTAGTATTAGAGCCGGTATCTGAACGGTTGTGCCATCTAAGCTAGACCTCAAAGAGGGCTGGGCCCTAAAGGGGGTGGAGAGTGTGAGATCCGACATCAGTTGGAGAGGGGAACGAAGTATGCCTTATAAGGGTATGGATATCTCTGCACCATAGATGCATTTTCCATGGCCTAATGCACCAGATCCCATCGGAACTCTGAGGTTAAATATGCTTGGGTGAGAGTAGTTCTAGGATGGGTGACCTCCTGGGAAGCCTCGGGAAAAGCAGAACCATGAGGGCTTGGCTGGTCCAAGGCCCAAAGCGGACAATATCTGTGAGCGAGTGATCTGGGCTGTTACACTTATGCTAGCAATATTCATTTGTAAAATATCATTTTCATAAAATTCAACATAAAAATTCTTTTCATGATCAAATGAAAACCATTTATATAAACTCAATTTAAAGTACACTCATAACTTGCTAGTCTCTATAAATAGAAACCATTTGCATAAAATCAATTTATAGAACAATCGCATGTCATCAATTCTTTTGCAAAGAATTTAGTCATATAAAACATTAAAATACACTCATAGCTTGCTAGTTTCCTTTTCATCACTTTGAAATCCTTCAGTTGGTTTCATTTTTTGATCTAAAAATCTAATAAGAATACATTTAAGTCCCTATCACATTTTCTAATCAAATACACCATAAACCATATCATCTTTATTATTTTCCATATCCACTCCATATATTAATTATTCTCCAAATAATAACTTAACACTTCATTTAATAATTCCAATGCCACAAATACTTTTAATGATCGTCTTTAATCACATTCATATGGTCATTACATCATAACCATGCATTTATACCAAAAATGCCTTTAAAACTAAAATTAACATATTTAATATTAAACTTTTCCAATTCAATTCTATTTGATTTCTAACACTTAAAAACCAATCTAAATTCACTTCCATGACATTTTAATACATACATTTAAGCCATAAAATTTCATTAACAATTGTTTTATAAAATCAAGCACTCTAGGTCAAATTTCAACCAAAACCAATTCCAAATCAATTATTTTCCATTTCTTTACTTCATTAGCATCAAAATCATGCTATAAATATCATAGAACATCAAAATAGGAGTTTAGATCATAACACATTAACAACCCTAGCCATGGTCAGAAACTCATTAGACTAACTTCCTAATGTCATTCTATTATCATTAAACTAACGTCCTAATGTCATTCATTAATCTTAAATCATCAAATGACAAAATTAAACACTTTAGGTAATAGATCTCACCTTTTACTAAGTTTGACCAAGGTTCCATACACTAGGTTCATGTGATTTTCTTCTTCCAATTGCTTCTAATGTGATAAAACCTTGATATATCATCAAAAGGTTACAATTTACACCATCAAAACTAAATCTAACCTGTAACCTAACAAATCAAACTTTTCAACAAGATTAGTAAGCTTACCAACCCATTTTTCTTCTTCCCCATCACTTGAATGTGATGGAACTTTATTGGATGCTTGATTGGAGGTAGAAGAGCATGAAAAATGGTTTGGATCACTTCTCCATGGCCATAGCCGAACCTCTCTCTTCTCCTTTCTCTTTTCTTTTTTTCTTTTTTTATCTCTTTCTTTACGTTTCTCTCATCAATGGCCTGCCACCAATGTTTAAAAAAGATGAAGACTTTTTTTAATTGCAAGTTTGTCAACATTTCCATTATAACTACACTTTTATCCTTAATAACATCATATAATTACAACTTTACTAAATGTCTCATGTTTACACTTTTATCTCTACCATTTGTCACCATTTAATTGGTTCTCTTTTAATGACTCATCAATCCACTAACTTCTTGTAAAAATATCAAATTTCCCTTTAATGAATACAAAAAGACCAAATTGTCCTTTAATGCATACAAAAATACCAAATTGCCCTTCAATGTATTTAATTCACCAACTAACCGAATTAAATTCCAAAAATACTTTACAATCGCTTATCATCAAATTGACCATAAAATACTCAAAATAGGGTCAATACTTATTGATTGGATGCTTTAAAAAAATTTCAAATGGGTTTAAAATCCTCAATATCTATTATTTTTCAAAAAGGGCATTTTAAGACAAAAGGGTCACTTTTAGCCTTAAGTTTTACACCAATCGACAAGTATGACCCAAGCATTCAGATGTTAACAATTCTAACCCTAACATTTTAAAAATGGTCAATTATAACCCAACCCTAACAAAAAATTTAGAACTCTCTGTTAATGTTAGGTCAACGCTGACCTGGTATCTAACAATTATTATTATGATCAAATTGGTGGGTCCCTGTTGCCAAGTCGACGCTGACAGGGTAATTGAGACCCACATATGTCACAACTTGGTTGAGTGAGGTACACTTCTAGGTAATGATCTATGCATCCATTTTTATATATTTTCTAGTAGAATAGATAAAGGAAGGAAAACTCAAAAAGTAATATTATTTTTCTTGCTTGATTTTCTTTTTCATTTTTTGTTCTATATATTTGTAAATGAAAGGAGCTTTTGATTACACGTGGTTTGTATTCTCGTTTATGATAATATTGAATTTTTATTTCATGTCTCATTTATGACATATGATCATACACTTATTGAAAGAAAGCTTAATATCAATATATTTGGATCTTATTAATCTATTTTGATCTTGCATTTCTTAGTGTTGGTGGATATTGTGGAACCACATGCAGAGTATAAATCTTCAAATTGTCATCTTTGTGAATATAAAAGGAGGAGGAGATCCATGTCCCTGCAGAATAGTTTAAGGTTCATATATATGTTTGTAGTTAATGGATGTTTTGATTTGTCATTATTAATTGCTTAAATGGAAGATTTAGTTTGCAACTAATTTTTGGAATAGTTCTTTCTTAAGTGGTTAAATTCGTTTCCAATAAAGGGTCAATAATGCTTGGTTCTATTGGAAAAAGCTTGGGATGGTGAAAGGATTCAGGTGTACTTAGATAATTTCATTAATTGATTTGCTATGTCCTTGTTGAAATTATATCATGTCATGGTCATTGGTTTTGGTTAAGAATCACAACGAGAAGAATCTCAAGTTTCATCCTTTATGTCACTTAGCTATAAGTGAGCTAAGTATTTGCCCACAATTAGGGATGGCAATAGGTAGGGTTCGGTTCGGATTTTACTCAACCCATATCCATATCCATTTTTTATGACTCAACCCATATCCATATCCATA
>JANZLH020000013.1:2200567-2218400 GCA_026770325.2 Erythroxylum fimbriatum | reverse complement strand
TCGGCCATGATAAATCAAAATTTAAAACCTTTTAAAAAGTATTAACGGTACCTCTGTTTTGGGTTCTGCCCATGTTCTTTTAACGCTTCCTTTTAAAATATTCTTCTCTTTAACTTCTTCTCCTTCATTGTGTGGTCGAGTATGCATACCTTGGTTAGTTTGTTTCTCACAGCTTCTCACAAGATCTGTATTAAATATTCTCCTCTCATTTAGATTGGACAAGGTACATACAGCAGCGTCTTCCGAGCACGAGAAGTAGAAACTGGGAAGATGTTTGCGTTGAAGAAGGTCCGGTTTGATAATCTTCAAGCAGAGAGCATTAGATTCATGGCCCGAGAGATAATGATTCTTCGCAGGCTTGACCATCCAAACATAATGAGTTTGGAGGGAATAATCACTTCTCGAATGTCAAGTTCTATATACCTTGTATTTGAATACATGGAGCATGATCTTGCTGGGTTATCTTCTTCTCCAGAAATCAAATTTAACGAGTCACAGGTTGGTTAGTAATTCAATGAATCTAGCTTGTTGTTAATTTGTTATGTTTCTTTGTCTCCCCTTTTCCTATCACATCATAAGAAGTTCAAACTTCTTGTTCCTTTATATGCAGGTCAAGTGTTACATGAAGCAGTTATTATGTGGAATTGAGCATTGCCACTTACGAGGTGTTATACACCGGGATATAAAAGCTGCGAACATTTTAGTAAACAATAAAGGGATTCTGAAAATAGGAGATTTTGGATTGGCAAATGTGCTTAACTCAAGGAATAGGCAACAATTAACCAGTCGTGTGGTGACATTGTGGTATCGACCTCCTGAACTCTTGATGGGCTCTACAAGTTATGGAGTAGCAGTGGACCTGTGGAGTATAGGTTGTGTACTTGCAGAGATTTACCTGGGAAAGCCTCTTCTCAAGGGGAGAACTGAGGTAATTGTACAACCATAGAGATACTTCAGTCCCTTCAGCTTAGAACATATGTGTATTATCTATTCACGTCTTAGATATTTCATAAAAAGAGACAGTAGGGTAAAGCCTTTAGTTATTGCAATGGACAAGCACAAGTTGCAGGAGAATAATTGTACCTCTCCTATAATTACCTTGGATCACAGGTTTAGGACATTCCACTTATTGTTTCTTCATGACCATTGTAATATCATTGATGCATATTTTTATAGAAAAATGAACATTGGATCCAAAATTTAAATGAAACATTAGATCCAAAGCTTACAGTCAATTCAGTAGATGCAATATGAAGAAGGGTGATAATTCAATAGTGGCACATGCATATGTCTTGAGTTATGATGGAATGTTTCCAGTCCTTCATATCCACTGAATGGTTTCTCCATTTCTGGCTTCGTGTTTCTAATTTCTATGGTAGGCTAAGTTTTCTGCTCAATTATTAGGTTGAGCAATTGCACAAGATCTTCAAGCTTTGTGGTTCTCCTCCTGATGAGTACTGGAAGCAGTCTGAGCTTCCAAATGCAACCATGTTTAGGCCCCAACAATGTTATGAGACATCTCTTCAAGAGCGATGCAAAGATTTACCAAAAACTGCTGTAGATTTGATAGAAACTTTGCTTTCCATACAGCCGGAAAAGCGTGGGACTGCATCCTCCGCCCTTATGTCTCAGGTTAGACAACCTTAACATTTGATCTACTAATATTGTCCCTCAAGTTAACCAACTTGAACTTTAAAGATCTCCAGTTCATCGGGGTCACCTCCCTTTACTGCTTGGTTTTCAATGATGAACTTCACCGCTCTATTTCTCAGATCGTTAAGTGAACATAAAAATTGGATTCATTTTGTGAACTTTTGTTCACTTCTCACTTCTTAGTAAATAATTCAATTTTCTTTACCTTTTTCATCTTCACTTAGTCTGTTTTTTCTCTGCTTTCATCTTCAGTACTTCAGCACCACACCATATGCCTGTGATCCATCTACGTTGCCACAGTATCCCCCAAACAAGGAAATGGATGCTAAATATCGAGAAGCACGGAGGTAAAATTTTCCTTTCTATAGGTTTCAAAATTGCGTTAACAGTGATAATAATAGAAAATGAGTTGCAGCCAGATCGATGTTATACGTTTCCTTTAATATACTCAAGGAACTGATTATATCTTCTGAGCATGGACTTGTACTATGATCTCATTCCACTTAAAGCAAACACATCATTGGTTGTGAAACTTTGCTAGTAGTTAAGTGTTGTCCAAATTATACATGCGTGACATTCTCTTAACACCTGTGACAGGACAAGGACTAGTTGTAGATTGCGGGAATCAGGTGCATTAAGAAAACCCAAAAGGGTACTTAGATCTCTGCAACAGCAAAACAATTTCAATAGATTCACATTGAAGGTCCCCCTCTCCCACTTCTTGCACGCTTTCTCCCTCTCATTTCTCATGTGTAGAAACAAAGTGCAGTGATAGTTTCCGATAGATTGATCTTGTTTGTGCAGGAAACGAAAGACAATCAACACATTCATAAGAATACTAATGCACAGGTTAACGGTGCAAAAAGTGTGCATAGGGAACCAAGTTCCTCACTTGACAAAATTGACGAGACTTTCCAGGTTAAAGGAAGTGATCATATTTTCATTGGCCCAGAACTCACAGCATCAAGTGGCTTTGCATGGGCGAAAAGGAGATCAGATGATGCAACATCAGCGTTATCTTACACTCAATCAATCTCAGAAAGCCAACTTAGTGAGCTAGATTCTTCCAGATTTAATTTTGCAAACAACAATTCCTTTAGCCTGCAGAAAGAAGCATCAACCGACGCCGATGCGACTACTGAGCAGATAAAACAGCACAATCTATCAGATCCATCCAATGCACCTATTTTGTGTCACTCTTTTGATCCAACAACTGGTTTTCCGACCCATCTAAGAAGTGGCCTCACTAGGGTATGCCATAGCTCAACTCTTTATTAGATAAGCAGAGATTATGCCATTCCATCTATCCTTTGGCGTCCCCCCTTCATTTTTGTATATGGGACTTACTTTATCCTAAATTTCCAGGGGCATTCCAATCAAAGAGAGAAAATTGAATTTTCAGGACCTCTATCGTTGCAGTCGAGCAAAATTGATCAATTAAACACAATTGACGCGTTCTTGCAAAGGAACGAGGACAAGATTCGTCATGCAGCCCGCAGGTCAAGGGTGGATATAGGTACTTACGAAACTGATCATCAACCTTGCAAATCATACTGCAAGATTTCATTTTCTTCCTGATTTCTCATACCTGATTCAACTTTGAACAATTTCAAGTCTAAAGATTCAAATCATGCACATTCACTTGTGGGGCATATTAAAAACATGCAAAAAGAGAACCTTCCAAAAGTTGGTTCATTCAACTAACTGCTATCTTGTTTTTGCAGATACCTAATGCAAATTGTGTAAAATCCATTTGACCCTTAACAAGGTAGGCATTACTTGGTTGCTGGAGTGCCAAATGTGCCTGTGGAGACCCTTCCAAATTGACGGCTCAAATCACAACTTGTAGAAGACATGTAGGTGCTACAATCCTTGGCTTAAGATGTATTCCAGAGTGTGAATCAACAGATCACATAGGAAATGGAGATTTAGATATAGGGAGCGATTGTACCTACTGGTTCATTCACAAAGTGGAATACAAATGTTGTTCTTGTTCATGTACAATACACAACAAATGAAACAAAATCTTGGCTATACTTTTGATCATTCAGCATCAATTTTGATAAATGTTGGCACTTTTTTTCTTGTCCAAATGCAGTTAATCCAAAGCCATTCTTGTTCTTCTCTTCCGCATATCATTCTACAAGATCAGCCACAAATCCCCCATTCATGGAAAACCTAATCAGACTTTCACATATATCATCAGATAACTTCAGCAACGCAATCACAATGCAATGATAATAACGAGAATAGTTTAAAGTTTAATATAAAAGAAAGCAGATCCTGATCTAAACCCTAAAATTTCCTTGAAGGTGGATTGAAATGAATTTGACCATCCCTTCACTAAAAATTAGATAATCGATAAATGCAAACCATATTTGAAATAAAAGCTATGAAAAGGGGCACCCTAAAATATGGATTTTGAGTTCAATGAATCGATCCAATCGGAACCAATAGTCAAAGAAAATTTAAAAGCATACAGAAAAGCAAAATGGGAATGCAAAGTAAGTTCTTTTGGAAAAATATTTAATTTTTTAGGGAAAAGAAGAGAAAAAGAATCAGAAGAATTGTAGGGCAAAATCACATCGCTCAAGCTGCCAAGACTAGGACCAGCAAAGCGGCCGTGGAGTCCCCTTTTTCCTTATTGTGCGCCCATCGCACTTACGTGCGCCACAATTAGATACCCTCTCTCCGTGGAATACCACGCCGCCTCTGACTCAAGAGGTAAGCGCTCGGCCTTGGGCGCCATTTTCATTTCCTTCCTCTTCCTTGTACGTTTATAGCCCTAACCTTGGAAAGTCTTTTTCTTTTGTTTCCCATCCTATCCTTCCCTCATTCTCTTATTTACAACCCTCCTATAAATCCTGCCACTTTTATTTTCTATTTTTCATTTATTTACTAAAATTGATTTATGTTTCTTTTTTTTTTCATTGAGTTAAGCTTAAAAAAAATGTTTTTATTTTTATCAATCAAATGAGTTTTAAAAAATAATTTTGTTTTATAATTATTATGAATAATTAAAAATTCTTTTTACTTATATTGTAATTTTTTAAAGATTAATACAAATTATTGAACTATTTGTTTAATTAATATGAATTATCAATATTCATAAAATAATTTTTATTTTTACTGTCTTAATTAAAAATTTATTAAACAACTGTTTTGTTTATAGGTTTTTTTTAACTAAGATTGAAAAAAATGAATTATAATAATATTATTTAGAAACAGTCTCTCTACTAATTTGAGGTAAAGATTGCGAATTATTACACTTTCCCAAACTTCGCGCTTCGGCGAAATTTCTACTGGATGTTAATGTTGTTGTTAAATCATAATAATATTTAATTATGAATAAGATAAAATAAGTGACTTAAATTTATTTATTTATTATTACTATTATTGGGCCTCTTTTTTTTTCTCTCTTATAACAATAACAAGATATTACCATTTAATTCACATTAAATAAACTCTGGAGTGTATATAATAAATCACAACTAAATTAAACAAGACATCACAAGAAGCTTGTAGATTATGATTTCCACTCAAGAACTTGTACAATCCTATTCATAGGAACTCTTTTGAACATGTTTCCTCATCCAATTCAGTTGTGCAGTACTACATTCTGCAGGTCATCATCATCCTATACATCTAGCATCTTTTCTGATGCAGATTTAAGCCATGGAAGACTGTCTGAAACAGATCACAGTACACGTGTATATGTATCTGGTAGAATTCAAGAATTCTGCTATAAAAATCTTTGTTTAAACAGATTGGAAATTTGCAATTTACTAGCTGAAATTTGAGATTTTTAAGAGCTTCTTTCCCTTCTTGGTATGCCGGAAACTCAATGAATACAGAATAAACTTTTTTCTTTCCTCCAGAAAACGATTTGCTGTCCTATGATTTGTCATATCCTGCATGTCAATGAGTATTAGTGGTCGTCCGGGATCATAATCGTAGGTATCTGCCCGTTATCGACAAAATCAATCTTGTTTAATCTCAGACAGCATAGCACTTGCTCTGGAAGCTCTTCTTGTTTTTGGGCCTATCAATTAGATACAGAGCATTAACAGTTAAAAATGCTAGTTTACTTTGTTGCTTACTTATATGCATAGCAAGTACTCCAATGAATAATATCTTATGATTCAAACTCAAAACAACAAAGTGGTTTAGACTAAATTTTGCTTATGTCGAGTAGAAAAGCTCAAAGATGGTCCTGAAAACCGAAGGATAATTGAACATTATATCAACTCATTGCAGTTCTTTCCTCCAATGCAACCAAATAAAAAGTTCAGGATTTCAAACACTAGTTACAGACTGACTTGTTACCTGGATGGTTAAACCCAGATCAAGTATGCCATTCTTCAACCGATCTCTAAACGAATCAAGTCCCTTCCTGGCTATGTAGCTGAACCGATGAATATCTAGATCAATCTCAAAGTAGTTAGGACCCTGCAAGAGAAAAGGTGCAAGTCAACAAACAATCACCCTATGCAAGTCAACAAACAATCATCCAATCTCATATATTCAAAGTAGATCATCAATGGTGATGGGTGGGGAAGGTAAAGGCATATATATAGAAACATTAGGTCAGCATCCCAAATTGTAATCCAGATTCAACATCGACACAGAGCTTACATATCTATACCGTGTGATTTAACATTACACCACAAAGAATATGTCGCCAAATAGTGATGACAAGAAAGGAGAAACTAACAGAGTGACAGAAAATGAGTGGTGAACTAAAGCAATAAAGATGCAAGTATTATTATATCCATAAACGAGACAATTAGTGAAGCAACAGTGATTAGGGTAAGCTTAGATAAGAAGTTGCATATCCAAAGTAAGAGGGTTACCTGGAAAAACTCGTGTTGTGGACGGGAAAGGACTGGTTTTTCGTTATAAGCATTTACAAGCTTCCTCTGAGCAGAACTCAAATTGAGATCCTCAGGATTAACCAACCCAGTCATGATTTTAAGCCTCTCTCGAAATGGAACAATGGACTCTTTTGCAAATCCTCTAACCTTTTCCATCTCATCCTCTATCAGTTTCTGTTACAGTAAAAGAACTCAACAAACTAGTATTTGGTATCAAACAAAATATGGTAAACAAAAGCTAACAGCATTTAAACATGTTCTTCGACTAAAATCCTGGGAAATGATGGCCGAATTTCCCCTATCAAGATAAAGGATTGCTCAATGTGTTCTATTATAGCAAAGATTTGCATGTTCTGAGGGATTAATTGATCCAAGCTTCATATATCCTAATGAGCTGTATACGTACAAAGATATCGAACTGCGTAGTTATGACTGTAAGAGAAAGATACTCTCAACTACAAGCCCTGATGGAACTACCTAGTGAATCAACAGCACATTCAGGGAGGAAACTTGAAACTTATAACCATTGCACCAAAACCATATAAAGAACTAAAAAAGTGATATCTGCTCTGCTGCTGAAGTAGAAATACATTAAATCTATGTTGGAAATGGGAAGTGCATTACCTGAATACTCTCCCGAAAATGAGGAGAAATGTCATTTTCATAATTTTCGGCAATCTTGAAATAGAGAACTAGACTTAGCCCTTCCCCGTCACTATCACCGAGAAACACTGCAGCAGGATAGGTAGGCAACTGCCAAGTTGATGATATTTCATTAGCAATAAACTTAATTGTCTGCACCAAAATCATTTATCAGAAGTATAAGACTTACTCAACACACACACCTGAATATTGACAATTAAAAGAGGAGGCAATTTCCCATCTGCTTTTACATTTGGAAGTTCAAGGTGTTGTGCAATGTGATTTATCTTCCGTGGACAGAGAAATAAATCAACACCAATAGGAGTGTAAGGACTGTAACTCGAAGCAGGGCACTTCCTCTTATCTCTGCATTTAAGATCATTAGACAATTACATCTCTACCTAATCATGGAAACACCATAAAAACTGCTTATTGCAGCTTTTCAGGAATCCTGTCAACAATTATCAGAAGAATTCAACAACGTACCTGAAAAATGATTCACTACGAAGTTTGAAATTTGAGGGTGGGATCTCAGACCAACACCCAGCAGCTGGATTCTCTCCCGTGCTACGTGGAATTACAGATCCTGCTTTTGGATGATATAGACATCTTTTTGCTGCACCTGGTCATATTATCATGGTTGATTTGCTATGTTAAAATAACCTCATGTCATCATAAGAAAACTTTTCATATATTTGGAAGAAATGGTCAATTCATAACTCGAGGTTCAAATGCTAGATCCAGGAACATAATGAACAAGAAAACACTTGCCACTTGAAAGATTTGAAAAGCAGTGACAGTATGTTTGATATTTCACTGATAAACACTTTTAAGCTACACATTCTTTGAAATAATTGATTATCTATGACCTGAATACTTACATTGATCACTGATTTCTTCACCTTCACATGATTTTCTCTTAAACGAAAGCCGGAAAACAGCTAATTTCTTGGTTGCATTTGCTGCATTCAGAATCTTATCATTGAAGCTTACAGAAGGAACCAACCGACTTAAGCCAGATTTTAGTGGATTGTCGAGAGAGTGACGCCTATCATCCGTTAGAATTTTGAAATTATCACAAGAATTTTCCAACAATTGGCAGCTTGTAAGTGTAAATCCTTTTGATTCCTTATTTTCATGTTTGCTTGGTCTATGTCCATCAATTTTCACATAACTTCCATGATATTCTTCATATTTACACCTGCCATCACTAAACAGTGAAGAACTTTCATATTGAAGAACTTGTCCACTCGAGATGTTCCCAACAGCAGTACTCACTGATGAAAATCGATCTGCGAATAAATTGAAGTAACAATACAACAATGAAAAAACACTTTGATAATAAGTTGTTTGAAGGTAACAACTTCATACTTGATTCATCAATCTATAATGGGTCAATGCAGAACGAAGTTTGTATAGCTGTCACTGTAAAATAGTCACCAAAAAGACTTACCAAGATGAACTGATTATCCCCAATATCATAATTTAATTGATCAAAAAACAAGAAAGAAAAAACACAGAGGTGATCCACAGTAGTGACAAATGACTCCAAATATGTGATTTGCATTCTGAATCATGCAACTTTTATGTTTGCCAAGTAAACAATTTGTATACATGCATTTGAGGAGAAAGCTGATCAAGGAGGAAGTAGAAGTCCCCTACCTCCAACCACACTACTGAATTCATCATCAGAATCAGATTCCAAAATACTAACTGAATCAAACCAAGCTTCCTCTTGGCAAATAACTGCAAACAAAATGTTCTAAAGTAAGTCCCACAGCTATTGAATAGAAAAAGTGTCTCCATTGGTGCTTGCAGGACTGCACTCAAAATTTGCAGCAACTTTCGTCCTGATTGAAGGATCCTAGGCCAGAGAGGAAAATATTTCTCTCATTGGATAAGGAATCAAGAAAGAACAAGAGGATTCGTATTAGCCAAACTAGAACATAGAAATAGTAGCATCTAGCATTTCCATATATCACATTGTCTAATGAAGGATCGTGAAAAATAAGTACCAATTAGAAGAACAAGTACCATGAGACATCAAAAGGGAAAAAAAAAAAGTAGTTAACTTGAAGTGATCCCATTTCCTGTCTTACTCCAGCAAGCAACTAGCGCTAAGTCAAACAATACTGATATAGAATATAAAGGACTCGTTGTTGGGAATAATCCTTTAGTACATGGACCAAATTCTATCAATAAACTTACAAATGCTTCAAGAAGGAAAAGTTAACCAATACATAACCCTTTGCAATGAACTTGATAAATGTTAAAGTTCAGGACAAATATTTTTACAATGAAAATAAATGTTAAATTTCAGGATAAATATTTTGTTAAACAAGAATTTTTAACCAAAATGGCTATGGGGTATGACAAAGATGTGTGACATTCAATATTTCACTTACTTCCATTCATTCAGAATTGCATGAGGTAACTATAGAGCCACAACTACTTTCAAATCCACAACCATTTCTCTATAAGAATTTTTCTAATATTAAAACATTCACCAGATTTTGTTAAAGTAGCAAGGTATCATAATGCATTTAAAGCAAACGGAAAACATAAGCACAGAGTGTGCCACTATTTCCATGAGTAAACGAATGCTGTTAATAGAACCTAATTCTTCTGACAGAAGTTAAACTAACTTGAAGAAACTACAGAGAATTCTTACACAATCAGCCATGTCTAAACCAGGACTCAACTCAAGGCATGCACTATATCAATATATTTGCAAAGAGCAACTTTCAGTACTGAGGAAAAGGACATACATACCATCAGAGTTTCCTTGACTAACATGCCATTGCAGCTGAGTAAGAAGGAAAGAGGAATTGGAGACCTCAGATTTTCTGCAGGTAGCACTTGCACCATTTTCAAAATCCATTTGGACAAATTCACTCAGAGCGATATCCGTCACACATCCTGCATCACTGTTGCTTTTCTTATTTCGCTTGAATGTAGAATTGGTTATCTTCACAAGACGCTTTGCTGTTAGTCGATGTATAGGGTATACTCTAACTTTTCTTGGTGGTGTTGATACACAACCGCCCATTATACCAATTTAATCACACAATATCAGTTTGATCATACAATCATGTCGACAACAAACGCTGCTGTCAGAAGAATCAGGATTAGTAAGTTGAGAAAGAACTAACTTCATACGTTGAAACATATGGGCCAGTTGATGCAGAAAAGCATTGAAACCAAAATCCAAGGGAGAAGTATGATATTAATCATTCATCTTTCTTGAACTAGTCTTGGGAATTGTAGTGCTGAAATAAATACACACTCATTGCCACAACGATAGTATGTTACAATGTTTCTTATCAGCAGCAACAATATGTAAACTTAATGACCTTTATGTCAATATTGAGAAATGAGACTATGGGACATCTATCAACTAAACAGAGATTATTCCTTCAAGTAGATGAGTTCGGAAGAATGATAATCTTTACAGAATGAATATACATCCATTCCTCTATTATCATAAATTCATCGTTAGTTTGCACCAGTAAACTTCTGAAAACAAGAACCAGTTTCACTCACTAATGGAGGAACACTTACCTGTAAAGTGGTAAAAAACCAAAGATCAAGATGAAATGATAAATTTAAAAACTATCAAAAGGTCCATATTCGCAGGAAAGAGTCAAAAGTATCCTACACAGATTTTTCTCTTTCAACTTCTATTTTTCTTGTTGACACTAAACAACCCCGCCTCCACTAGCAATATCAAATCCTCCATTAACAACATAATGCTGAGCAGAGGAGGCTTATGGTGATCTATGAATTCTGAAAACAGGAAAAAAGAAAAAGAAAGCCAGCCAAAGCTGGAGTAAAGTACCTCCTTTTTTTCTGATCCAAATTGTTTTGAGGAAGAGAGAGAGAGAGAGAGATCCTCTGTTCAGTCCTTAAACTGTATCTGTTTTCTGATTTAAATAAGAAACTTGATGTTAGCAATCTGAACAAAAACAAGAGCTGAAATGTGGCCAAGGGTCCACATCCAACAAGGTAGGCGAAAAGACAAAAACAAGCAGAGTGGAGGATCAAATGAGCCCTCGTCCACATCAAAATATAATGTGGACATACTATGCAATATGAAAAGGAATCCATAAAAGTCGAAATCCTTGAAACAGACCAAAGTATTGTAAGCCCAAAACTTAAAATGAAAAAAAAAATGGAAAATGTAAAGTATTGTAAGCTTCATTGAAACATGAAATACACTGAAAACAATGGAGATGTTGAAAGAACATTCATCCATTCTCACGAAGCACAGAGACTTAGACATAGTGGGAACTACAACCAAAAACCAAAAACCAAAAAATGGCGATATACTTGAACATAGACAGCAAATTGATTTATTTTCTTGTTAAGCTTGCAAAGTTGAAAACTTTAAACAAAACCCGGATCACAAAATCAGGAAGACGTAAGAATAACCAGAAAAAGGAAAAAGGAAAACAGGGTCACGGACAGCATCAAGAAAGATCAAGATCATGCCTGAACTTGGAAAATCTCCCTCTCTCTGCAAGAAAATCACCTAAATGAAGACAGACGCAGAGGAAACGAATGAGTCGTTGGAAATGGCGCTTAGGTGATAGAACCGACGGGCGGATCCGACAATGTCGGATCCGGGAATAATGACAAGGGAATAATGACAAGCAGAAGTCTTGAAATTTTCTCCTCTTCCTCATACAAAAAGAATAAACAGATGACAGGTATTTAAACATTTTCAAGCTTCTATTTATAGGTTTATTGCACACGCAAATCTTCCCTTTCCCAGTTTTCTCCTTCTCTTACTATTTTTCACAAAATTCATAACATACACAATAGAAAATTTAAACTTTTTTAAAAATATTTTGTGTTGCATTGTTAAAATTTTCCTAAAATTTAGGTTCTGTGAGTATTTTTGTCATACATTTCGGTTACCTCGTTGGCCTTGTCTGTTGTAATGTTGCCCACATCATCATCATCACCTTTTGTCTGTCTTTTTATCTCCATTCTTGCACAATGAAGACTTCAAACGAGGGCCATGAATTCTTACCATCACTAGATCTTCGATAATTCCTAAAAAATTTGAAGAACTCAAACCGAGAATTCGAACTCAAAACGTCTAACACTAGAAAGATCCAAGCGTTCTGGGCTTAGCGCAGACAGTAAACAGGAATAGTATCATAAAATTATCATCAACCTCAATCCCTTGACCTTTACATTCCCGCTCTCTGTCTCTCTCTTAATTTTCTCAGCATAACCGCAGTTAATCATCCCTTCTTCTTCTTTGAGTATAAAAAGTTGAGTACTTCCATCAAAAGGGTGTCTGGAAATTTCAGTTCTTGAGAGGAAACTGGACTGCTCTTTCCTTTTTGTTGCGATTTCTCATTCTTCCCCATTTTTATACCTGCAAATCGCAGGAAAATTGTTTCTGCAATTTGCACATCATAATCATTTGACGAATCAGCTATTCAAAACAGATATAATCAAATTGGCTATAAAATATAAATATGCGCATATGAACACAACAAACATATCACATGGGAGGACATTTTTTAGATTTTGTAGGATTGAGTGGATAATCATACAACCCGTCCAACCTGGTGTTGCTTGGAGTGGATAATTATACAACCCGTCCAACCTGGTGTTGCTTGTTACCAGAAAGCTTCTTCTCTGTAACTGGAAATGCAGCGGAGACTATTCTTTTGTGCTTCCAAAATACTCTATAGTATCTGTCTCTTTCGGTAGATACTTTGGCCATAAAACAGAAAACCATTGTTACTTGACTTGCACTACAAACACTTTGATTAAAGTAAATAATGTTACATCATCCTACCAGCTGCATGAACATGAAGACGTACCTTTGTATCAAATCCCAAAAGATGGTACTATGTGCTCCAACTTGTTGAGTGTGCACTTGAAGTAGTAATTTTGTGTTGTTCCCTTGATCAAACATGATTCTGTGAAGTTTTTAGACTTGCTCATGATTCATGCAAAAGATTATCAATAAATTTATAATTTATCGAATATAAAAATAATATTTTGATTTGAGTCAAATAATAAAAAAAGAATGATTTTCTTTTTAAAAATTAGTTTAAGTAAAAAATTTATTTATAAATTTTTAATTTAAAATTTTGAAGATTGCCATGAAAATATATAATTATTAATAACTTAACATTATCTTATTTTCAAACTTATGAATTATACACTTATAAGTAAGTATAATAAAAAGATTTAATCTCAATTTAATATAATTAATAAATTTAATTTAATTCAAAGTTTGAATTTAAATATTATAATTAAATAAAATTTGAATTTAATAAATTTGAATAAAATTAAACAATTTCTAATAATTATAACATTAATTATAAAAAATTAAGTGATAAAATTTAAAATTAATATTTGATATTAAATATTCTAAAAATCGAATTATTTTTTAAATTAATGTATTAATTACGGATTATATTAAATAAAGAAAATTAAATTTTATGGTATTATTAACGTAAATATTAGATATTAACGTAAATATTGGATTTTATCTTCCCTTCCACGTTGATGGCTTGACTCATCCCAATTCTTTTCCTCTTTATGATCTTCTGATCTGCGAAACGAAAGCTCGCTTCCATCCTCCATCGTCTCGGTCGCTAGTGTGAGTCTTTTATCACTTTATCCTTTGCTTTTATTGCATAAAGATTCAATCTTTGTGAACCTAGACGTACAAGCTGAAGTCTTTAACTCGGTCTTTTGGGAACACGATTTAGATTTTTAGTAGTCGAAGAAATGTTGGGTTGAGGTTAATTTCTTCTGTAACGTTTAGTTTTCACCAATTAGGCGTGTTTTCTTCTGCTTTTTTTTTCCCCTGATATGTTGGGTTCCACTTAATTAGGGCAAAAAGTTTATGCTTGGTTGGTTTATTTCCTCTTTCTGATTATGGGTTACCCAGTTTGGTAATTTAATTTTGTGATGGAGAGCTTTGTGGTTTGCTTCACAAACGTTAATCATACTGGAGTAAATTGGCAATTTCCATGGTTATACCTTCTAAAGAAGAGAGGCAAAAACGTGCCTTATCCAGTTTTTGTAAGCTTCCTTTTGGCATCTTGATTGTGTTTCCTTTAAGGTTGGGGTTTAGTGTTTGTAAAGTGTAATTGGATTTTGGATTTAGCTTGTTGCTACATATGGTTGCCTTACAACATTTGTGCTTCTAGTGATATATCTGCTTGTGTGGTGTGTTGTGATGAATTTCTGGCTTGATTTCAGTTAACTGGGTTTTCTTCTTACGTTATAGTGTTCTCTTCAGAGGCCGTTACTAAATATGACAACAAGACGCAGCTTTCGTTACAATCGCCTTCCTACGGATGAAGACGAATATGATGATGGTGTTAAACGCTTTGACCCTCGATTTGATTATGTTCCTGGATCGTATGATAAAATCCCATGGAAATCCATAGCCCTTGCACTATTCCTTCTGTTTCTTGGATCAGTACTTCTATTTCTTTCATATTTCATCTTCACTGGACACATGGGTGGAGAGAGGTCCCAAGCGTATGGTCTTCTTGCACTAGGAGTCCTTACCTTTCTGCCAGGTATGTTGAGCCATAATGGGTGATTATTCAACTAATAATTATGGACCACGACAAGAATTATGCATATTCATGCAAATCTTTAGCCAGGCATGTTAATGCTATGATTAATGATTTTGTAGAATGAAGGTAGACAAGTTTAACAAATGGCTAATGATAGTTACGCTGTTGGACATTATGTGTTGGCATCAAGGGCAACTTTTCTAAAGAAACTTAGTGATATTGCAGAAACTTAAGTAAGAAAGGTGAAACGTAGATATCTGTTCCCCATGAACGAGCATGCTGCTTGTGACACTAACAATTGGGTATTGGATTAAATGGTAGAAGGAATTCACATAACGCTGAGACTTTTGCTCTCACAGCAATCACTGTGAAGTTAGCCATAAAGAAGGACTAGCCATCTAAGTACTGGATAAGTAAATAGAACGGAAAAAGGGACACAGGGCAATCCATGAAGTAGGGCCCTACGAAAGATGAAGTTGACTTTATAAAGTGGTTTGATCAACTTGAATTTTTCTTTTCTTTGCTTTTGAAGGATGGACGTTTGCACATGCATGTGTTGCTTGTGTCTATTTTTTGATTTACAGTTGTAATAAAATATCTTTGTGCAAGTTTTTTTATACTGTTCATGTAGTCTACAATTTCAAATTGTGTGATGAACCCAAACTTTTCTTTTCTTTGGCAGGATTTTACGAAACTCGGATAGCATACTATTCATGGAGAGGTGCTAAGGGATATCGCTTTTCCTCTATTCCTGATTATTAGAATCTGCCACCCAAATCCTATCCTATATCCTGTAACTGCTACTTCGGGCTTACGGATTGTTCAAGAAGACTCAGAAGCTATTGTACAGAACTCTGTGTTTTTTAAGTGATACTGAACCTCCATTCCACTGGTTCTTCTGTACTTTTTCCCCTTGCGCATTCTGTTTTATTCAAGATTGTTTACTGTCTCCCTAGTCTTTACATCCTAAGTTAAGAGATTAAGCTACTGTTCAAGGTTTATTTTTCAACTAGCTCAAAAGTTCTTTCCTTTCACTAACTTCTGCAAGAAATCCTTGTTACTAAATTCGCATGCCCCGGTGAGGCATTTGACAGCTGAGGCTGATCACACAATTCCAAGTTTCTTAATAGTTCTCCTGCCAACTTTGTTTTTACCAGAACAAGTCTCTGAGAGATGACTGCGGTAATATAGTGAGACAGTCCTTTCAGGTTTATATACTCTTAAGAAGAAAACAGAGTAGTGGGCATGGGACTTACTGTACTTTGCTTTAGGTTTGTTAGACTTGCTAAAGTATTGAGTTTCATCTACGTCCAGTTTCTGTTTTGTCTGATGACCTGCACAATCTGGTCTGGCTTGGAATCTGAATGCCCCTCAGAATCCAGAACTAGCTGGTTCTCCGGAGTTGCATTCAGGCGCATTAGTTGATCGGACATTTAGTTAGGGGTAAAGCACTGCTCTGATGCAGGCAGTTAACCAGACATTTGGGAGTAAAGTACTATTTCCGTGCGGGCTGCAAGTCTTCATATTAGATATGACTGCAAACTTTGAATACAAGATGTCACTTACAATCTGGTGGAATGGGTTTTAGTTACTCCATCAGTCCCCTTGAAAATGGAAAAACTTGTTTATCATTTGATCAAGTTTCAGAAATCAGTTCAGTATGAACTTGCTCTACTCAGTTTATCCGTGGACTTGGATTAGGCGTCATGAGAATAGGTGTGCTCACCTGCTAGCACGTGACTCTATTCGCCATGGCTGGTTTCACTTATAGGTTGATCAGCCTGATGTGTTGTTCGAGATTTATTCTTGTCGCTTTTAATTATATTATCTTTAAAAAAAATAAAATAAGAATCCACTAATTCAAAGTCCAGTGAGTCTCGACATTGGAGGATTGAGACAGAATCACTGAGCTTTGGCCTCAATGAGTTGTTCAGACTTCAGTCAGTCACTTGAAAGTGGAAGATTGACTTCAATTCAAAGGTCAAAGATCAAATCTGATTTAATCTAATTATTTTAAATTAATTAATTAAATCACATTCTAACTTATAAATACCAAAATTTGAATATGATCATGTTTTCGAATTCAAATTATCATTATCACATAATTTGGAGTCAAAAACGATGCATAATTTGCCAACGTAACCGTGACTTAGCGAGCAATCAAAAGGGACATTTGATTAAAATAAGAATATAATAAGGTTAATGTTTTAAAAATCGAACTGAAAAATTCACTAGAGTGGGATCTCCTTAATCTAGGAGGGACGTGATCACCTGTTTCAGTATTGCTATTCTTACTCTGTTTTAATCTATCTCATCCACACATTTACGTGGGCCACTTGATTCCAAATGAAATCACTTGTATTAGTTTTGTTACTCTAACCTTGTTTCAATCTATCTCATCCACACATTTATGTAGATTTTGCTGTTCCATTCCTGTTTCAATCCATCTTATCCACATATTTATGTGGGTTTTATCCACACATTTATGGGGGTTTTGTTGTTTCAATCCTGTTCCAATTTTACATAAATGTGTAGATAAGATGGATTAAAACAAGGTTAGAACAGCAAAACTGACACAAGTGATTTCATTTGAAATCTAGGGCTACTTGGTTTTTCAATCCGATTCTAACAATGTACTTCTCAGATTGAGAAAATGGAATCACTTGGTGTTGCATGTTAGAATTCATTAAAGCCTGACTCGCATCATTATACTTGATTAAAAAAAAATGAGAGAAGCTCTTATAGAAAAATATTGGAATTGAAAAATACTTCGAAGATCAATACGTTCCCATGCAATAGTAAAAATTCTTGACGGTTTCGAGTCAATTAACTTTTAGATTAAATCTTCAACTTTTCAATTTGATTTAATTTAATAATCTTTGTTGTTAAGAACTTATAAATTTACAAACTAAAATAAATTTATTAATTTTTATTTAACAATTTTTTTAATTAAAATTTAAAATTTTTATTACTAAAAATAGTTTTCTTCAATTATTTTTCAAAATTTTTAATTTTATTTAATTTCTTAACTCATTTTATGATAGTGTAATATTGATTGAACTTTTTAAACTTTAAATCTATTATCTTACTGATTTAACT
>JANZLH020000013.1:2160708-2179936 GCA_026770325.2 Erythroxylum fimbriatum | reverse complement strand
TAATTTATAAATAATAATATATTTGATTACATAATTAATATATTATTATCTAAATTTTAAAATTTTATTTAATGAACTTAAAAAAAACAAATGTAATTTATCGTTTGTGAAAAAAATCATCCATCTGAAGTCACAATCGGAACAAGTGTCCGATCAAGACGTGTAGTTATTTTCTATAAAGTACTAATTATATATAGTGCTAATTACATATATACAAACGCAAGGTACCTGGTATATAATATTTTTATAGGTTATCAATGTATTTAATCTTCCTTTTATATTTATTAAAAAAGAGTTGTTTTAGTGACTTGAATTTGTGACCTTCTAGTCGCAGAGAAATAACTGTATCAAGTATCTCTCCTAAGTCTTTATTATTTGATCACCAATAGAATATTGCATTGAAAAAAATGCATTTCTAACTATTTAATTTAATAAAATGGGAATACAAAGTTGATTTTTATTTATTAATGTTAAATTCAACAAAAATAACAACATCCGATAAAATTCTCACTAAAATGGAAGATTTTGAAATGGTCAATAGTATGCAGTCTTATCCTTACATAACAGAGAGATTGTTTTTGATTGATTCACGTGTATTTATTGATGTTAAATTCAAGGAAATTAATTTAGCCTTTAAAATATACTCGCTCCTATTCAAAATAAAAGTCGTTTTATAGGGATTTTAATTATTTAAAATAAATGTCGTTCGTGACTTTTTATGCATGTTTATGACTTTACTTTCAAAATTACCCTTTAATTTCTCTCACGTCTTAATTACACCGATTATATTTTCAAGACATTTCAACATGCAATTAATAAGAGTATATCAAACATTTCATTAACTTTCTTAATAAGTATGAATTTTTTTAAAACGACTTTTATTTTAGATAAAAGGGAGTAATAAATAATTTATGGACCAAATTATGCCACGTGTAAATTTCCCTCGTACCAACAAAATTGCGCCACGTTCTATGCTTCCAATCCCACCTTATGTCGGCCCACGGGAAGCGGAGGCCCACAGAGACAGGTCGGCAACTTCGGCTAATTTGGTCAAACCTCAAGCCCCCTTAAACAAATTAAAAAGGAAAGTTAGGTTTGGTTTTGTTTCACCCAATCAGAACTGTCCGCGTGAATCAGTCTAATTGGTCCGATCGCCGGCAACGGCGGCACTGTCTATTCCTATGTTCTTCAGTCTGATGTGACACTGTTGACGTTGACTTCCTGTTGTCTAATCTCAGCCGTGAGATTAGAAGTTCCCGGTATGATTAGAACTCCTCCAACATGGATAATGGTGAAACGCGTCCCTTTCAAGTAATTTAGTTTTTAAAGTGGAATTGACAAAATGAATTATGAGATAATTAAATTTTGAGTAAAATTTAAATTCATAAATTTATTTAAAATTTAAATTTTGAATAATATTATTTTAGATAATTAAATAAATTAAATTAAACTAAATTTAATATAATCTTATTATTGTTATTATTTTAATGCATATTAAATAATAAAAAAAAAAAAACCTAAAATATTTAATTTTTTTCTAGACTTTATTTTGGAAACATTTATAGTCAGCTAAAACTTTCCTTAAGAAATAAAAAAGAACTTTCTATTGTGGGAGCATGTTGACTTGATATTATATTGTCATATAATTAAATGCCCATTTTGGACAAGTTTTCTATGTGACATTTTCTTTCACAAGCCTGCTAGCACAATATAATATACCAAAATAAAATTAATTAATAAAATAAAATATGACAAATTGAGTATGGTATTTATTAATAAATATTACATAATGGATAATATTAAATTAGAGGCTTAGTTTATTATTATGATTATTTTAAAATTAAGCAAAATATAAAATTAATATTACTAAAAACAAGTAGGTTGTAAGTTAAAATTACCAATAATTAAAAAACTCAACCAATTTGACCAATTTAACCTTAAAATCTTTAAACCATCTAATTTTATAGTTTGATTTTTAATTTTGTAGTTTGATTTACTTTAAGAACTCTTGTTGTTGAAAAAAGATCAATTTATTAATTAATCGTTTATTTTTTGTAAATTATTAAGTTCTTATAAATTAAAATAAATCAATTAATTTTATTTAACAATATTTTTTCAATTAAACTTCAAATTCTTCAATGGGTAAGATATTTTATATTCTTTAATTTTATTAAATATTTAGTTGTTTTATGACAGTCTAATACTAGTTGAACCTTTTAAACCTTAAATTCTTGTCTTCCCGATTTAACTTTTGGTCTGATTTTTAAAACATTAAAAATTACATTAAAATTAAGAATTTGTAGGTACAAATAATGATAGAAAATAATATATCAAACTGTAAATATTAGTTGAATTTTTAGACTTTGGACTCGTTAAATAATTTATTACATCTGCATGCATGCAGGTCTATCGGAAACAACCTCTTTACTCTGTAAGGGTAAAGTTACGTATTATCAGACCTCCCTAGATCTTACTTTATTGCCGGACTTCGAACTAGGTGTGTTGATGATGATGATGATGATATAATTTATAAATTATTACATACATTTGATAATTTATTTAATTTGCACATCAATAATAGTTTGATGATTTACTTAACATGCAATTTTTTGCTTTTTTTTTTATTAAAAAATAAAGCCATGTATAGTTGCAAGCTAAATATATAAAAGGAATTGCACAACAGAATAACAGATCAATTTGGTTGCAACTAACTCAAAGACTTTGCATAGAAAAAACATTTCTATATACATATTCGTAACATGATCCTGTTGAGATTGAAGAAGAGAAGAATTAGTCCAATCACTCATCAAACTGAGTGAGATAGAGATGCAACACAAAAGAGCTTGAAACCACCCAATAAGCTTTGCCTTATAAGCCACGTTTCTTCGAAACTATACCAGTATTTATGGAGGTTCTGTAGTTCACAACAGCTCCTTTTTCTTAACACCATCTCCCTCTCTTAGCCAAAAGCTTTAGCTTTTTTTGAAAATCTTAACTTCTAATCACTCCCTGCTTTGTGTATAGGATTGGGGTAAAGTTGGTTTCTTTGTTCAAAGTGTAAAAGAAAGGAAAAAAAGAGGTTTTTGTTTTCTGGTTTTGTATAGATTTTTCTGTGTGTTGTTCAATCACTTTTGAGGTTTTCTGGGTTTGATGGAGAACAAGTCTATGGCTTTTAAAGAAGATGAGCCGATGGAGTTGCCTCCTGGGTTTAGGTTCCATCCAACTGATGAAGAGCTCATTACTCACTACCTGTCTCAGAAGGTTCTTGACAACTGTTTCTGTGCTATAGCTATTGGTGAGGTTGATTTGAACAAGTGCGAACCATGGGATTTGCCATGTAAGTTTGTGTAATTATCTAAATGTTTCTTTTGTGTTCCTCCAATGTTGGTTAAGTTTGGCAGGTGTTTGTTTATATTCTTCGGTTAATGGTTTGTGGTTGGTCTTTGAAGGGAGGGCTAAAATGGGTGAAAAGGAGTGGTATTTCTTCTGTGTCAGAGACAGGAAGTACCCTACTGGTTTGAGGACAAACAGAGCAACTGATGCTGGTTACTGGAAAGCAACAGGCAAAGACAGGGAAATCTACAGAGGAAAGACACTCGTTGGGATGAAGAAGACTTTGGTGTTCTACAGAGGAAGAGCCCCAAAAGGAGAGAAGACCAATTGGGTTATGCATGAGTATAGATTAGAAGGGAAGTTCTCCGTTTATAATCTTCCCAAAACAGCAAAGGTAGATTCTTGTTTCTTTTTTTACTTTGTTCATCTGGTTTATCTGCCTGCACGATGTTCTTAAGCACTTACAAGTGTTTTTGCATCTTCTTCTTCTTCAGAATGAGTGGGTGATTTGCAGAGTTTTCCAAAAGAGTCCTGGTGGGAAAAAAATTCCCATTTCAGGATTAGCAAGGCTGAGCTCATATGGAACTGAAATGAGTCCAAATTTATTGCCTCCATTAATGGACAGCTCTCCACAAAACAGCGAACAAAGAAACAAAGCAGGAGATAGTTCTCACGTGACCTGCTTCTCCAATCCCACGGAGGATCAGAAGCCTCAAGAAGAAGACATGGTTGATGGCTTCAACACTTCTCTCTTGGCTGCTTCGTCTTCTTCAAACATATCACCTGCCTCTTTTCAGACCTCCAATTCCTCACCAAGTATCGCCAAGTTTCAGCACCCAGATTCCTTTTTCATGCCAGAACAATCCATTCTCAGGTTGTTGCTCGAAAACACTGGACCAATCATGAAACGGAATACAAAAACCGAACTTTCTCAGGATACTGGCCTGAGCACCGATATGTCTTCAGGAACAACCAACCATGAAATGGTTCAAAGATCGTTTGACGATCAGGAGGATCCCTTAAGTTCTGGTGGACCTGTGGACTTTGATTGTCTATGGAATTACTAAATTTACGAGCTTGAGTAAATATATTCTAGGACAAATAGAGTTTTTACAATCAATGATGCTCTGAAGCTCATCGTGTGTGTATAGAAAAGCCTGTAGTGTCAGAAAATAATAGAGAACCTGTTTGTATCATAAAGCTATCAAGTTTAGTTCTTTCTCACATTTTCTTGTTCAAGGTGCCTGTACACAAATGTATGAAACACTGGAAGTGATATGCTTGATTTTTACCAATCTTTTGTTACGTGTTATTCGATTTAACAATAAAAATCTTGAATAGAACTAATTTTTTATTTTTATTTTTATTTTTCGGTTTGAATTTTTTTGTTAAAACTGATTAGTTTATTAATTTATCGACCAATTTTTTGAACTGATCAATTTGAAAAATTAAGATAAACTAATTAATTTTTATTTAATAGGTTATTTTTTCAACCAAATTTTAAATTTTTTGATATGTAAAAATAATTTTTTTAATTATTTTTTAAATTTTTTTAATTTTATTCAAACTTTAATTAATTTTATATCAATCTACTACCGATTGAAACTTTTAAATTTCGGACTTCTTGTCTTTTCGGTTTAAATTCCGATTCAGTTTTAAATACATATATTTCAATTGAAATTTCATAATAGTTTTGTCTCTTCCTTTCTTACAATCATAATTTGTTTTTTTTATATAATTAGGTAAAGTTACGGAGATTAGTACGAGTTACATGTGACACACCTCATTGTGTTTAGGAGAGGTTCGTATGTTAGTTGACCAACTAAATATTGATTAATGAAATATACCATAATGTTCGGAATCAAAGTTCTATCTTATAATAACGAGTTAAATGTCTAACTTTTTGGTTCAGTTTTTAACTTTTTAGTTCGATTTATTTTAATAACTCTCGTTGCTAAAAATAACAATACATTAACTAATCAATCAATTTTTATAAATTAATAAATCAAAATAATTTTATTTTATTTTATTTTATTTAACAATTTTTTTAATTAAACTTTTTTTAGTAGGTAAGGATTACCTCAATCAATCATATTTTAAATTATTTAATTGTATTTAATCTTTAGTTGTTTTATAATTGTCTACTATTGATTGAACTTTTTAAAACCTCTTCTCTAACCGTCTAAGGCCCTGTTTAGTAATTAGTTGATTGCATTAGTTGTTAGCTGATATCTAATTTGACCAGTGGATTGCATTAGTTATTTGTCAGAGAAGTTTGGTAAAATTAATTGTTTATGTGTAAAATAACTTATGAGGACATTATTTTTTCAAAAAATTATAAGAATATAGAAGATGCAGAAGGTAACTTTTCTTTGGCCATTCCGGGCTATGAGGAAGGCGGAAATCAAGCGGCGGTGGCGGAAGCCCTTGCTTTGCGGCATTGTTTACTCTTTGCTTCCGATTCTTTACTTGATCCTGGTTGTGTTTTTACTTATTGTCAGTCGTTATATTTCGCTATTCATTCCTCGTGTGAGGATCATTCTGCTTTTGGTTTGCTAGTGTCTGATTGTAAGGCCATTCTTGTTTCTCGGTCGGATATTCAGGTTTTTTGGATTAGGCGTCAAGAGAATAGGTGTGCCCAACTGCTAGCGCGAGACTCTATTCGCCATGGCAGGTTTCACTTATGGGTTGATCTGCCTGATGTGTTGTTCGAGATTTATTCTCGTCAATCTTAATTCTATTATCTTTTCTTTAAAAAAAAATTTGAATATTATATATCTTAGTATTTCGTTAAATATTCTTATAAGAATTTAGATTTTAGAGAAGTCATGTTCACATGTACTGTTTCATCATCTATGAGAAATTGATGCAACTAATTTTATTTTCATTTTCGTTTAAAGTCAACATTTTATTTCTAATATATAACTACATAAAATAATTATAAGAACAAACAATATTCTTAAAAACGTAGGTATCTAGGAACCTCAACTAGGCTGTCCTACTTACCAAAAATTGTTGTATATTAGAACCAACAAAAATATGATACGTGTGGTACTTAATTGTAACTTAATCAATAATACAATTTAAATAGCATGATCTTATGCAACTTAGCAATAGAATTTAAAAGGCACAATTAGTTTTTGATATTTAAAATTTTGGCTGTCGGTAGAAATCGCTCATATACATAGGAGTGCTTTTAGTTTTAATTGTTTGTTTTAAATCAACCGATGAATTTGCTACTTTCCAAACACCTTTAGTAGATGTTTAACAAGTCAAACAATTGAAAACAACAAATTAACTTAAAAATAAGCTGATTAGTAGTGAAATCAAACAGTTGAAAGCAACAAATCAGCTGATTGTTAGCTATCCAAACGAGGTCTAAATCTCGGTTTACTTTCTAAAGCATTGCTCCCGAGAAAGATTTACAACATGAAGGCTGGTACACGATGAAAACAGCTGTTGTCTACATGCTTACATATAAATCCATGTTTATGTTGAAAAACGATAGAGCAAGCTGTTCTTTGTATCATGAACATGATCTGGTTTTAATAATTCCAAAAGATTGAAAGACGTAGTCCATGTTGATTTGATTATTAGCATTTGTTGACTATGAAAATAGTAGTTCACATTTCCTTACCAAAACTTGTTTTCCTAATAATAGGTTTGGCAATTCTAGTCCGATTTAGTCCGATCCAAAGTTAACGAGTCGTATTCGAATTAATTAGATTTCGGGTCACATTCGTACTTTGTGTTTTTAATGTATAATTAACAAAATTCCAGTATAATTGAGAAATCTAAGCGAAGATGAATTTTTGCTCTTAGAAAGATGGGTCAACTTTTGACTGAGTCATAGCTCTTTGTTAGTATTGAGTCACAAGCACTTATGGTATATCAACAAAAAAACTGATTTGAGTCTACTTTGACAGAGTTACAACTACTCTATTAATATAAGCCGATTTTCAAGACAAAATGCTATCGTTTTGACGTTTTCCCATTGGTTTGGGTCTTCAGTTTTTTTGTTGTTGACATTTTCAAAATTTTATTTCGTATTTGAAATAATATATTAAAAAGTGTTTATTCTAATTAAAATAACATTTAATGAAAATGTTAGATTAATAAAACCAATTATTAAAAAATCTAACCGGTTCGATCGATTAAACCGTCTAATTTTTTGGTTAAGTTTTAAAATTTTCTATTCAATTTACTTTTATAATTCTTGTTGATAAAAAAATTAATTTATTAATTAACCGGTTAATTTTTGTAAATTAATAAGTTCTTATAAATAAAAATAAATTAATTAATGTTCATTTAACAATCTTTTTTAATTAAACATCAAAAAAATTTTATAGATAAAAATAATGGCTTCGTTTGGTAGATAACCAATCAGCTATATTTTTAGTTGATCAGTTGTCTTGGGCTGTTTGAAAAGTCAAACAACCATAAAAAAACATTTGGTGAAGAGCTTTTTCAATGGCTGGTAGTAATACGTAAACAACTAAAAAAGATAACGCTCCTATGTAGGAGCGTTTTCGTGAATAAGCTAAAATTTTTATTGTTAAAAGTCAAATTTACCCTTTATATAGTTATAGGTTAGAAATAAAATATTGCCCTTAAATGAAAATGAAAATAGAAAGAGTTGTATAATTTTTTTATAAATGATGAAATAGTATAGATAAACATGACTTCTTTAAAATCTAAATTCTTATAAGAATATTCAACAAAATACTAAGATATATAATATTTATACCCTTATAATTTTTTTTTAAATCACGTACTCATATGTTATTTTACATATAAACAGCTAATACTAAACAGCTAATTTTTTCAAATATCTTTAACAAACAGCTAATGCAATCTGTTGGTCAAATCAGCTGATAAAATCAGCTATCAGTTAACAGCTGATAGAATCAGCTAACAGCTAATATAATCAGCTGATTGCCAAACAAAATCTTTCAATTATATTTAAAATTCTTTAATTTTATTTAATCTTTAGCCAATTTTATGACTGTTCAATGTCAGTTAAACTTTTAAACCTTAAATTTTTTGTCTTATTGATTTAACTTCTGATCTGGTTTTTTAAACAACATAAAAATAACATTTTGTCTTGATTTACACAAGTTTTAAAATTTTAATCATTAAATTGAAAACTTTAAAACATTTGACACTAAATTAAAAAAATCTTAAAAGACTAAACACTATTTAATTTATTATCCCTATTTGAATAATTTGTTATGACTCTAATTTGTTACTTTTTATATTTTAAAGCTTTTTTAAAGAAAATCTCTCAATTTTAAGATTAAGTTAGCAGTACAATAATTAAGGGTTTATGATATGAACCAAAAGTAGTAGTAGGGTATCGTTATCAACTTCTGGTCTCTAGTGCATGATAATTGAAGCTTTCTACAAACTGATGGGTACAAGTCATTAGCACGTTTAAGATCACATAACACAACAGAATCCTAAGTATGTTTTTTTTTTGTGATTTTTGGGAAGGATTGGACAACTCATACTATATAATATAGTTAGGCGATTGCAATGGTTTTTAGTGATGAGAGGAGGATGGGGGTGGTGGGGGTGGTACCGTGGTGGCCCTCTCTATGACGACGACGGATCGGCCACCGTGGTCCCCAACGTCTACGGCGCTTCCCTCACCAGCTGGCTAGCTAATCGCCACGTTCGTGGACAGGGTCTCTGATGATGTCGTCCCTCCCCAACAGGGAGGACCCCCACCACGGTTTTTACGTTGGATAAGATCGATCAGTACTTCAAGAGGTAGTGCCATTGGTACACATATAATATAATATAATATATTTATAAAAAATAAAAAATCTTGTTTTTGTCATTCCAGTCGACCTACGGGTCAGGCTGGGCTGGCCTGTGCTCGGCTCAATCTTAATTAGTGGTAAAGTCAGACAGACTAATTTTGACCCGGTCAATTTGGCCAAAATCGAGTTTACCAAAATTGACATTTCTAGTAAAATTTATAGTGGGGACCAACTTAAAAAAAAAGAGTTAAATGTGTGATTTTTATTTAAATATTTTATAATAAATAAATATTTTTATTTTGTCTCTAATATATCATTGAGCTCATAAATATGATTCACATTGATTATATTTAAATTAACAAATTTTAAATAATTATAATAAATTATTAATTTTAATTGATTTTAATTAGTTTCATTTTAAATTAAATGATGAGTTGAATAATAATGTAAGTAGCATTTCATTAGTTTATGTCTAATATTGATATTAAGTATATGAATAGCTGAAGTTACGGGTACAAATGGTAGCCCAAGTAAGACAGGTCTCTTTTGTGTCGGGTCAAAGGCCTGAATCGGATTGGATATCTAAATCAAATCCACAGTTCTGTCTTATCTAATTTCTAGTTCTAAGGAGTTATAAAACTTCTTTTTTTTTTTAAAAAAAAGGATAAATCTATATATAAGTAGAGATATTACATTTTAATTTTAAATTTTATGATAAATTATGATTTTATTTTTATACATAATTCACTTTTTGTAATGAGGGATAATTTTATTTATGTACGTGAATTTATGTTACTGTATAAATTCTTATTCATCCTGTCCAAATCAATGAATTTAGAGAAGTATATGATACACTAATTAATAAGCCTTACTTAGGTTTGCCAGCGTTGACCTGACCAAATATAGTTACATTCGTAACCAACAGATTAAATTTGAGTTAATTAAATTTCGAGCTAAACTCATGTCTCAAACTATAAGTTGATTCCAATGGTGCTGTTTTCATCTAGAAAAACTTTAGATCTAGCACATAATGATATATATAAGTCACACACAAAAACATAATCTCATTTAAGCTTGGCAATGTGTCGGGTCGAACTGAGTCCAAAATCTTGTTTTTAAGGTTGGGCTCAACTTAAGGTTTTAGGCTCAAGCTTGATTCGATTAAGTTAGATCAAATTTAATTATTTTATTTTAAAATTTTAAATTGATGTTATTTTGAAAAAAAGATTGAGCTTTGAGTTTGGCCAAGATGAACAACTTAAGATTGTGTTCAACTCAAAATATGAATTTAAAAAAAAATTCAAAGCCCATTCACTTTAGGTTCGGTACATTGACTTTGAGTTGAGTTGAGTTTTTTTTCCCCATTCCTAATCTCACTTCAATTATTTCTTCCATGATGATTAAACTAGTAATGATAAATTTTGCCCGACTCGATCCTAAATCAATAGGTTGGCCTAAATTGGTAGGATTTCAGTTAAGCTTAAACTATTTTAATAAGTTTAAAGATTTTGGATAAAGTTCAGACTCTGGTTATCCTATTCAACCTCTAAAATTTTCATATAAAATAACATTAATTTAAATAAAACGATGTTGTTTTCAATTTTTAAAAATAAACCAATCGGATTTTGAGCCACCCAATCTCAATCAGACTCGAGTTTGACCTGAAGTTTCGGGACATATTCGACTTTAAGCTAGACTAACCCTGAAGTTAACCAAAGACTCTACACTTTGGTTGCTTTTCAAACTTGTCATAACATGTTTAAGATAATCATAGATGACATTAATGTTCACTATCAAATGTTTTTCCACAACGTTGATTGTATGCTTAAACCTTTTAATGAGGTAAGTGAGAATATTCTCTCAAATATGGTAAAATCATTGAGATTAATCATGAATCGAACAATAAGATGAGACTTAACCATCTTAGACTGAAACACTGGGGAACAGATCTTCTGTTCCTATTGCTTTATTCCTCCATGTTCCTAAGCTTATCCATCCATTCACTGCAATAAATTAGATGGATGAAAATATTTGAGCACGGGGAGAGAGTTATGGAAGTAGAAGATCTGCTTCCCAAGGGTTGAAGCCCTTATTTGCTATTGATTCCAAAATTAAACCTTCATTGTCATATATAGACAATCACACTATTCTTCATCTTCTTTTTAATAATGTTAGTGAAATAAATTATAATTTGTTCACCTTAGATGAATATCATAACTAAATAAATAAAAATTTACTAATTAATTTTTAACTATTTATTAGTTTAAAATTAGGCGTTAAAAAAACAAAAAATGGGTGTTTTATTGACAAGATCTTTGACTATTTTATTTATTTATTGACAAAATTATCAGAAATTGATTAAAGCATTGGCCTTTATGGTATATCAAACAGTGACAGCTAAAAAAATCAAATATATGATATTTATGAAAAATAAATGGTCCATTAATGCTTCTCTTTTCCCATTGGATATTCACTTTTTTTTTAAAATTATATATTTATTTATATGTGGACTTATAGAACCCAGACAAGCGTCCTGATATATTCATTTAATACGGCAATTAAGATTATGTTGGACCAGAAGCAACCCCAGAGCTGGCAATGATCAAAGTAGCATTTAATATGATGTCCCTATTGTCCTCCATAGCCAATTTGAACTTTCCTCCATGGGATACCTTTGCTTTTCTCTTTTTTCATAATTGGGTTTCGTAATTATTAGGAATTATAAACATTCCTGTAATCAGATCGGGCTTCAGCTTAATTGAGCTTCGGACTATCCAACTCCGAGCAAAATTGAGCTCGGGTTGTGTATCTTAAGCCTGATCAAAGAAAAATACTAGTTTTCTAAGTTAAACTTAGGATTAAAATGACTCGACCCGACTCATTGTTATTTCTACATTACCTTCACCCTCCTTAACAAGTTTGGTGTCCCTACATCAATAAATCTCTGGTAGGGTACTCACACAAGATTAAATCACCACCCTGTTCATTGTAATGCAATAAAACTCCCTCACTCTAGGCATGTAAGGAACTTTTATGTCACAATCACCACCACTATAAAGTGACACTGAAGGTCCACATCTGTAATTAGTTTTCTTTTGGTTAAGAGGAAAAAACTCATAAGGAGGCCTAAGGCCTCAAAATCGCCACGGACAAAGCGTCATTTCGTAGAAGTTGTCGAATACTCGGGACCGGCACCTCCCACAGATGCCAATGCTGGGAAGATGCAGATCCTAACTTCGCTAGATAATCAGCATATTGGTTGCCTTCTCGCCAGGTATGGACAAGAACAGTCTCAGTCCTTCCGCAAATAAAACAAAATATCCTCAACAATTGGCAAATAAGGATCAGATTGAGAGCATTCCTGGATAACTAACTTGATAGTGTTCAGAGAGTCCGATTCCAGCAAAATCTTTCTGTTCCCACGGTCCCATGATAAAGTCACTCCATGGTAGATAGCCTGAAGCTTAGCCAGCATATTGGTAGCACAACCGATGAAACCCGAGAAACTAAAGATCCAGTGACCAAACTCATTTCGCGCTAGACCACCAGATCCTGCGTTTTCAGGATTTCCATAGGAACTTCCATCAACATTGACTTTAATATAACCAGCAGGAGAAAACTTCCATGAGACCCAACGATCCAGCTTATCCACTCTTACCTCATCTAGACTGCAAGCTTTCCGACAGTCATCAAAAAGTTTCAAAAACCATTGGTGGATACCAACTAAATGCATGTATTCGCGTTGAAAGATCTCCATATTTCGTGTGCACCATATGATCCATGCTCCCACCATAAACTTAATAACATCATCACTAGAGCACGAGGGGGCAAGCACATACTTGGAAATCCAAGCTTCAAAATTCAAAGTATAGAAAGAAACATCCAGAGAGCCGTAGATACCATACCACACCTGCCGAGCTGGAAGACAGTCCCGTAACGCATGAATATTACGCTCCCAAGCCTGTCCACAGCGGGGACAAAAGGGGGAAGAAGCCAAGCCACGTTCATAACGCAAAGCATTGGTTGGGAGAATCTGCCATCTAATTTTTCATAAGAAGAAACGAAATTTCTGAGGAATGCGCAGACGCCAAATGCGAGCCCAGAATTTAGTAGGGTCTGGAGGGAAAGGAACGCAAATAATAAATTCATAACCGGACCTCACCGAGTAAGTGCCGGAAGTGCTCTCCCCCCATATCAAAGTATCTCTTACTAGTCCAGATTGAGAGATAGGAATCGCGTGGATACTATGGAGCAAACCTTCGTCCATTGTCGTGTGGAGGATGGACAGATCCCACTGACCACGAATGTCAATCAAATCCAGCACCCGTAGGTGTCGGTCTCTAGCATCAATGCAATGCACCCTACTGCAGAGAGGGAAATCCCCAACCCATCTATCATCCCAAACATTGATATATCCACCATGACCAATTATTTGAATCAACGCGGTGAGTTATGAGCAGAGAAAGCTTCTCCATACAGAGAATGAACAAGTATGGAGATAGCGGGTCTCCCTGACGTAAAAACAAATACTTTGGCTTTTTTTAAAACTTTGTCATTGTTTAGGGATCTAATCTTTGTATTAGATGCTAATTATGATGATTGTTTAGCTTCATCACTACCTCTCCTCCAAAAATGGTTAATGCTTATCTTTAGGTTTGAAATGCTTCTTCTAAGTTAAATGACTCCTATCTTATGTGACAATTATGATTACATTGAGGATTAAAATAATATTGTTTTAATTAATTGATCATTTAGTTATAAAAAACGACGTCATTTTAATTAAATTGATTCAAGTTATTCATCAAGTTGGCCCTTCTAAGCCTACCATCCCTAGTGTTGAGTCCCTCTTGATAGCCTACTGGCAGACCTCTAATGCCTTAACACGCGTGAAAGTTGATATAGTACCTTAGAAAAATACTATAATTTTTAAAATTATTGAGAATATTTGTTTAATGTTCAGTATCTTAGAAAATTGAAAAATGACGGTATAACATATATAATATGAACATCAAACATAAACTAATTAAATATCATTAATACGGTAACTTAATTCAACTTTTAAATTCAACATAAATTAATCAAATTTATCTTAAATTAATATAAATTATTAGCTTGATTCATATTTAATTAGTAAAGTGTGATTGTAAGAGCTGAGTTGAATACTTATGTGAAGAGAATTTTATTAGTTTTATTTGATATTTATAAAGTTTGTATTTTATCTTTTTTTAATCAAAATTTATAAAAAGAGATTTTTCTAAAAATTGGAAATTAAAAAGAGTTTTTTCGAGAAATTTAAAGATTATAAAAATTTTCTAGGATTTCTTAAACTATAAAGTGTTGGGATATTAAATGTGAGTAAAAATTTCAAGGAAAGAGATGGAATTAGTGAAAGACATATAAATGGAAATAACTCATAA
The DNA here is from genome assembly GCA_026770325.2 of Erythroxylum fimbriatum. NCBI lineage: Eukaryota > Viridiplantae > Streptophyta > Magnoliopsida > Malpighiales > Erythroxylaceae > Erythroxylum > Erythroxylum fimbriatum. The sequence goes on along the minus strand of JANZLH020000013.1, from coordinate 2,165,421 downwards.
ATCTAATGCCTTAAAGTTTTGGGTTAAAGTGTGGTATCAAAACTCATGAATATCTTCCCTTACTAGACCCTTATTAAAGATCTCCTATCAAAGTGAGCTCTTCGGGACTAACATAAAGTATGTCAATTTCTTTTATTTTTCTCCAAATGTAGTTATTTTGGTATATAAATTTAAGAAATTCGAGACTATAACAATCATTGCTGTAAGATATGAAATCAAAATGACATTATTTTGGATGTGGGGGTTGATCGAGCCTAATTGTCATCCTGCTATCTGAACCAGGAAATTGATGAATTTTTTTTTACTCGGAGGTGCTTGGTTGATGGGTTTAAGACGGAGTTAATAAGTGAAAAATGAAAAGTAAGTGAATGGATGTTGATTATCATTATAAGGACAATAGTTTGATATCCTACTTTTGAAGAATCCTCCGTATCCTTCATTTAGTAGAGGAATGAAACTCATTCTTTAGTACTCTTTCTTAAAAATATTTTTAATACTAATTAATTAAATACAATTAATTAACTAAAATATAATTAATTAATTAATTTCAATATAATTAATTAAAATATTGTAATTAATTAAAATATAATGAATTACAATATAATGAATTAAATTATTATTATTATTATTAATTAATTAGATTAGTTACAATATAATTAATTAAAATATAATTCATTCATTAATTAAAATATTGTAATTAATTAATTACAATATTGTTCTTAATATTTTTTACAAATCAACTACTATTAAAGGTATGGTTATCATTTCTTCCTATTAACCGACTAACATAATTATAATGATAATATCCATTTCTATTTCTTACTATATTCATTCTCATTCTTATTACTATTCTCCTATGCGAAGTAACTGCAGCCTCAAGCTACTAACTTTGAATTCAATGAATTACACACATCTTTCCTCCCATTTCCCTCTTCTTCTTTTTTCTGGTTACCATATGAGCTATCCTGCAATGATTTCATACAATAGCAATAAGGGACGAAGGTATATGAGGCTCAGTGATGCACTGACCCCCTAAGATTTTAAAAAATTAAATATTTTTATTTTTAATACACACACACAAAAGGACAGAGTTATTTAGGGGCTAGTAGTGCATTGAGCCCTTCAAAATTTTAAAAAATAAATATTTAGGCCCTCTTATCTTAAATTTCTGACTCTGTCACTGATAGCAATCATCATATCACACGTACACTCATTTGTTCAGAGTTTGTTACTTTAGTCTGAATCATTAATTGAGACGAGATCCTTTGTCCATTTTATCTTATTCCTACTCTGTCTCATAAATCTTAGCCATCTATTTATATAGAACTCATGCGAAATATACATAAATAAATGACTGAGATTTATAAGATAAGATAAAAACAATGTAAAATATATAAGATAAAATAGGCAGAGAATTATTTGTAAAGTAATTTTGCGTACAAGTCAAATTTGTAAAGTAATTTTGCGCACGAGTCAAATTTTGCATGCTAACGAACCTTTTCATATTTTACGTACGAGTCAAATTTTCACTGAATTGTTGTGGTTGAATTTCTTCGTCCAATTTATTGCTCTGACCTTTCTTCTCTGCCCATCTCTTCATTTACAGTCACAAATACTCCTTTTCTCAGTTCTCTCCATAAATTTGGGTCACTCTAAATATAAAAAGCAGAAGCAACTCTTCCTTCTTCCCTGGTTTTTTACCAGCAAAGATGGGTCGATCACCATGTTGTGACAAGGTTGGACTCAAGAAAGGACCATGGACACCTGAAGAAGATCAAAAGCTCTTGGCTTATATAGAAGAACATGGTCATGGAAGCTGGAGAGCTTTGCCAGCCAAAGCAGGTGATAAATCAGTGAACTTGTTGAGGTTCTAGTCCAGTGAAGGAAAGACTGTAACTTTTTGTCTCATAATTTGTAGGTCTTCAAAGATGTGGAAAGAGTTGCAGACTTAGATGGACTAACTATCTCAGACCAGATATTAAGAGAGGAAAGTTCTGCTTGCAAGAAGAGCAAACTATCACTCAGCTTCATGCCCTCTTAGGGAACAGGTAGAGGGATGCTAATTTCTTTAGTTTATAAAAGGGTCTATAAGGTGTTCGAAGGTTGAACATTCGGACTTGTTTCTAGTTCAAGAATGGCATAAGGAATTAAGGGTCTTTTCTTGTTTAGCATCAAGTCCATAGTGTTCTAAAAGCGTTGGAGGAACAGATACGTTTTGGTTTAGTTGATAGTACCTATGTTGCTGTCTTTTGTTCTTCCCAAGGCTTGTCCTTATATTGTTTGTGTTGCCTGGTTCTCAGGTGGTCGGCTATAGCTACTCACTTACCTAAGAGAACAGATAATGAGATTAAGAACTACTGGAATACTCATCTCAAGAAAAGGTTAACCAAAATGGGGATTGATCCAGTGACTCACAGGCCAAAAATTGATGCTTTACTGTCCAGTGATGGTCAATCCAAAAATTCAGCTAATCTTAGCCACATGGCTCAGTGGGAGACTGCTAGGCTCGAAGCTGAGGCTAGACTGGTTAGAGAGTCCACGCTAAGATCACATTCATTTCAACAGCAGCTTAAAGCTCAGAGTTATATTCCTGGTTCAACTTCAGCTCAGCCTGCAACATCTCTGGATGTACTAAAAGCTTGGAGTACTGGGTGGGCAAAGTCCAGTGAAGCTAACGGAGGTGACCTTGAGTCTTCAACATCTACTCTTTCTTGCTTAGAGAATGCTCCACCAATCATGAATTACATTGGAGAGAACTCGGATCCTTTAATCGAGTTTGTTGGCACTTCAGGTTCATCAGAAACTGGAATTATCAAAGATGAAAGTCAGCATGAATGGAAGGGCCTTGTAAGTTCAAACAGTTTACCAGAGAGTTCGGTATCCTTTACATCTAACCTTCACGAGATGACAATTTCTATGGAAGGGACATGGATTCCAGAGTCTATGAGACCAAATAGCAGCCAATTTCATGTTGGAAATGTCCCAAAAGAAGGCTTCACTAGTCTTCTTCTTAGTGATTCTACAGTACAAAAATTGTCAGGAACTGGCAAGGATTCAGAGAACAGTGGTGGCAGTGATTATTGTGAAGATAACAAAAATTACTGGAGCAGCATTCTTAACTTGGTGAATTCTCCCACCAGTTCACCAATATTCTGAAAATAACACAAATAAGGTTCTGCTTGAATCGTTAGACAGTGGTGATCTGCTATTTAATTTTAGCACTCAACCTATCTTTATCATTTGAAGTGTTAATAAATAGGGTAGATCCTCCATTCAGTTTATGACCAACTGAACACAATTCAACTTAGTGATAATTGACAGGTCCCCTTTGATTAGTATTATGGTGGCTTTCCACGTTGAGATATATGTTCTCAAGGCTTGACCTGAAGAGAGTCTGCACGACACGAAAGAATGAGCAACCAGATAGTTCAATTAGAGGTGTATTTATGAGGTCTTTATTGCCTTTAGTTTCATCTCATATTCTACTTACAAACAAGAAATTCCTCGGTGAATATTATTTTTAGATAAATAGTGAATTTTTGGGAATCCAACTTCAAAATATTGAAAATTATTCGGAACTAAGTATTATAATGCAATGATATTGAAATAGATCGAAAATAAATCCGTTTAGATGAATTTCGGAAGTTTTGAAGGTTTAGGACTAAAATTTCATTTTTAAAAAATAATGAGTATTATTGATTTTAAATTCATTCGAAAATTTTTAAGCATCCAATCAATAAGTGTTGACCATAATTAGAGTATTTTATGATCAATTTGATAATAAGAAGATTACGGAATATTTTTAGAATATAATTCGATTAGTTGGTGACTTAAATACATTAAAAGATAATTTGGTCATTTTGAATAAAATGGTGTAAGTGAATTAATGAATCACACCTAATGAATAATTAAAAGCTTTCTTAGAGGTTAAGCATCATTAATTAAATATGACAGTCATTAGTGATGGCAAATAAAAAGGTGACCAGTGTTATCCATTAAATAAGTATAAAAGAAACATTTTGCTCCATTTGGTGTTAGCCACGAGAGATAGCAGCCAGGGTGAAAAACCAAAGAGAAACGAAGAGAACCAAGGGAGAACGTTGGCCAAGGGAGAGAAGAAGAAAAAGAGCTGATTTTTTTTAATGGTTTTGCATGATTAGAAGAGAGCTTGATCAAGAGTAAGTGTTCTTCAATTGTCTAAAGATTGAAAGAAAGTAGTAAGTTTTTCTAACCTAAATTTCTGGGTTTTGGAGTTTTTGAATGGGATAGATTCATATAAGATTAATAGTGATTTTTGACTTACTAGAGAGTAGATGACAAGTTTGGAAACATTTAAGAGTTGAATATGACAAGAGAAAGAGTTACGTTTAGTGCAATTTTGTCTTAGGTTTTTGATTCACTTGAACTAATTATATTGTTTTGACCATAATTAGGCCTACAAATCTCCAAATTGGGTTATTTTAATTGGAGCTGAAACCTAAGACATAGTACTAAAAATCTCTAGAGGAGACTCTGATTTAATTCTAGCTAAATAATATTAGAGTTTGAGATTAAAAATGGTAACCTAATGCTGCCCCTGTATTAGAGCAACTTGTAATGCTTGGTGCATGTTTAATGATTTAGAAGGTCAAATGGTTCTGGTTCAGTCTGAATCTGCTGGGGCTGGACGCCATTGTTTAGATCCATGAATCTGAATAACTTTGGCTAGAGAAT
>JANZLH020000013.1:2003721-2013728 GCA_026770325.2 Erythroxylum fimbriatum | reverse complement strand
GCTTAAGGTTTCATGTTTTTGCTTGAGGGTTGGGTTCCGGAAGCGGCGCCCAACATTTTGACTGTTATGTGTGATAGTAAGAGCACCATAGATATCTCCAAGAACCCATTTCAACATTCAAGGACCAAACACATTGATTTAAAGTATCATTATATTAAAGAGCTAGTGAAGACTAAAGTTGTAGTTCTTTCTATGTAACAACTGAGAAGCAACATGTCAATATTTTTACAGAACCTCTTGACTCTATCAGGTTTTAACTTCTTCGTGGGGTACTAGGATTATGTGTCTTACAACTTTGAAGTGTATTGATGTAGTTAAAAAAAATCAAAATTAAAAACCCTAGTTTGAGTTTTAATTTTGAAACTCAAATTGTTGTCGTACTCATTTTGTCTTCTCTTTAATAATTGATGTCGCCTTCCCATTCTTTTATCTTCCCAAATCTTCGACCTCTCCTTTTTAGCTCGGTTGTCGTCTCCCACTCCTAGTTGGCATCTCTTCTTCATTGCACAAAGTCTTCATGGCCAAGCCCAAATGTTCGGTGTCTTCCCATCCTTCATAGTGCCCATCGGCATGTCATCCTTCACGCACTCGTTCTGTCCCACCATCCACAACCATGTTGTCTCATCACTGGGAGCGTCTATAGCAGCTTCCTTTTTTAGCACCATTGACCACCGATGTTAAGTCATCCTTAGTGATGTCTATTGTGCTCCCCAATCCTCCATCCATTTCAGTGCTGCAATATAACGATGTCGATGTTCAACGAGTTTTATCTCATCTTATCGTAGAATCATCTATTGACGATTCTTCATTTGCTTCTAAGGAAGCCAATGCTGAGTCTACTGAACCACCATCTCTGGCTGTCTCTAACCCGCATGTTGCTCCTTCCACTCCCAAAGGCCGTGTGAAACAAATGGCTTGAAATTCAATTTGGAAGCCTTGTTATCAGTATCCTGCTCGCTTTTCAGTAGAGCAAGCCTTGTCCACCAAATTCTATTATTTGACAACTCAACAGAGATGGGATACTCTCGTCTCCAACAAGTTAGTTCTTGATCATCTCACTAATCTCGCTAAATATATACAATTTAATTTAGATACTTTGTTGAATAAGAGACATCTGTTAAATGATGTGTTATTGCCACAACATTTTGATGTTGAATTAGTCTGGGAATTTTACTTTAATTTGGATAAAGGAGTGTTAGATGATACATCTCTGTGTTTTCATATGGTAAATGTGAGGGGAAGATTGTTTAAATTTGATCCTGATTCGTTCAATGAATTTTTAAGGTTTGTGAACTTAATCGGGGATCAGTCATATAAAGATGCATTTGAAGTGAGTAATGATATGTTGGCAAGTGTTTTTATCTCTTGGCTTTCTATTGTTGCACTCCGTGCTTTTGTTTTATCACAAAAGTATTTTATTACTCATAAACTTTTGTTAGATAATTAGATGCCAAGCACTCATACTGTGACTGTTTATCCTGCTCATACCAAGTTTGCGTATATGATAGGGACCAGGATTCACATAAATCTGAGGAGATTAATTATTGAGGCTATACTTGTTGGTGTTGGTAAATCGCAAACATTATTTGGTTTTTCTTATTTGATTACTCAGTTTTTGCATGCCCACGGTGTCTCTCGTGTTAATTTTGCTATACTTGGGTCAGTATCCTTTTTGAATATCTCTCCTCGGATCCTTAATGTCAAGAAGCAAGCTCGGCGTAATTGTGTCGTATTCCTCTTTTAAGTCTTCTACATAACCTGTTGCACCTGCTGCTGATACCCATGCCTCCTTATTTGTTGAGATAGATCGGATTGAGGATATTGTTTAGGCAGGTATGACTGCTCTTCAACAGCTTAAGCAACGAGTTCTTTATCTAGCTTCTTCCCATAAATCTTAGCTTCTTTTGGCATTGATTTGTCCTAAAAGGAAGACAAAAACTTGTTTATAAATTTTTCAGCAGATAATTATAGCTTTGCTGGTGACAGTTAACTATTGACTTGATGATTGACGTTGACTTTGATATTATTTGGATATCTATTATTATGATTCTTTAATTCAGTGAAAGTTTCCATTTCTCTTGTTCAAGGGGAGATTTGATGTGAAAAATAATGCCGAAAAGGGTAACATTGTTAAGATATTTTATTTTTGACATTATTTGTATTTTGATATATTTGGTATATCTTTTGTGAGAAGAAAGTTGACTTGGTATACGTAGAATTTTGAAAATTTTTGTAGAAGGAACGAATCTTAAAAAGAAATTGAATTCTAAAGAAAGAAGGATATATATCATATCAACGTGTATTCCATGGGGCAATTATTACTGAAAAATTTTGTTAGATAACTTCCCAATATTATAATTTAATGTAGTTGCACACATATAGAGGAGTGTTTATTTGACTAAGTGTCTTTTTATTTATGTTAGTCTTGATTTAATTTCATCCTTTTTATCATTTGTTGTTTCATAATTCTATGTTGAGGTTACCATAAGGTAATCAAGCTATTAGGTGTAAGATAACTTTCAAGGGTGTGAGTACAAGTGGATAGCGTCAAGGGGCGAGTATGTCGGCTCTATAATAAATTTGCGTGAGCCTATTGTATCACATTGAAAGTAGGTTAATCTAAGCGTGGGTCCCGCAAACGTAGATTGTGTGTGTCGAACTACGTTAACAAATTTTCTGTGTTGATTTATTTGCTGCTCTTTAATTTTTTCTACTTGTGATTATATTCTGAAAAATTATAATCGCTAGTCTAGTTACTTTCTAATAAGCAACCATCAGTTTCAATTTGAAGCAACTAGGGCAGAACAAAATTTTGCGAACTACAACCTCTGGTTTTTCAATATGTATTACTCATGTACCTCTGAACTCGTACCTTCCATTACCAACCAAAGGCATCTTAACTCCACTTGTACTTACCGATAACAAGAAAGTATCATCTCTAAATGGGAACTCGAGGAAAAAGCAAAGACTGATCTGAGACCAATTCATAATTTAGAAAATTAACTAGAAGTCCTCGAGCTAATAAATAATTTAATATTTTGATAAGTAACCAATTCTTATCAACTAATATAAAAGTTCAAAACTTCACCATAATCATCTATGACCATAAAAGTTCTTTAAAAAATCACACCACAGCAAAGCACAGCCTTAATCGAATTGCAGGGTTCAATTATATACACCACTTTGTTGGGATCATTAGTTGCAGTTTAATTATAAACCTTAGGGTACGACTTTAAACAAACGAGCGAAGAAGTGGAGTTGACATATAAACAAATATGTCATAGTTCTATAATTTTTAACTAAAAAGTTTACAATTTTCATATTGTTGTTAATGTGCAACATAAACCCTCCACCAGGTCCAATTGTATTGAAATGTCGAAGAAGTCTTCACCAACTTATCTATAGCATTAAGTTTTCATAACCAATCATGTACTGTTCTTGGAACATAATTTAAAAAATCAAATATCATTTTCTGGGTGCTTGCGAAACATGTGCGTAGATACTAGTGAAAGATACGAAAGCATTAAATTTTATTTTTTAAAATTAAAAATAAAAAGTCTTAGCCTTAAAAATCCTGCCACTTGGTATCAGAAAACAAACTGAGAACAACATTAGGTGTATATGATGCATGATTAACTTCAAAACAAGTTAAATACGTTCAAGTGGAAGATGACTGCATAGGGCTAGCAAAATACGATCAAGTGGAAGATGACTGCATAGGGCTAGCTTTCTTCTTCGTATAGATATGAATTTGATGACGGCAATCTTGTATCTCATCACTTAACCAGCATGCCAATCTTACGATTAAAGACTATGACAACATTTGTTCACAAATAAGAAATGACGTGGCTTGAAAGGAAAATATTGTAATAGAAATTATAGAATTTGTTACTCACATGATATCATTCCTTGCATATTTAGGCACATAATTTAAAACCGAAAGTTAAGCTGATATGATAAGAAGTTTAAGATTTAAAAGGTTCAATCAGTATTAGATTATCATAAAACTAGTTAAAATCTGAATGAAATTAAAGAATTTAAAAAAATTATGTAAGAAGATTATCCTTACACATTGAAAATTATAAAGTTTAATTGGAAAAGAAGACTGTTGAATGAAAATTGAGCGGTTTATTTTAATTTATAAAAGTTGACTATTTACAAAATTGGTTATTAATTAATAAGCTGTTCGGTTTTTAACAATAAAAATTATTAAATTAAATTAAATCAGAAAGTTGAAAATCAAACTGAAAAGTTAGCTGGTTTAAGATTTTCACTGTTAAAACGGTCGAACCGATTTGGTAGTTAAAACGGTCGAAAATTAAATTTCATGAAATCACTTGTTTGATATGGACGATTAGATAAATATATATGTATATATATATGGTGATTTTTCTTTTTATTTCATCGTTCCTCTTAAAACTTCCAGGGAGTTAGGAACTCATTATCTTGTAAATCACTAAAACATTGGATTTATATATATAATATGTGGGTTAAAGATCAATAGTCTCCTACATCTCCTAGTCGCTGACCTGGCCTGAAAATAGGTATAATTGAGAGACTAAGGAACATAAAGTTCAGAATGTCAGAATTGTGGAATTCCATTCTATCAAGTTGGGAGTTTTAGTTAATATGAACACGACATGCAACTTGCTAGTTATAACCTTAAACTGCTAACTTTATACCGTTGCATATGATTTCTGATTAAAAAAATGATTAGAATATTATAAGTTGAAGGGTTTATCGTGGGGAGATACAAAATTTATAGCTTGTTCTGACAGAATAATTCCAATGTCTCTTTTTCTTGGATATAAGAAGCGTGTATGTATAGATGCAAACTGGTTTTGGATCAAAACAAATAAAAATTAGAGGTTCAGGCTGGTTTCTGAGGTGGATTATAAATAGTTGCCAGATGTTCAATGTCTGCACTGTTCCATTCCTTTATGCTATTTTCCTGAGCGCGATTGTCCACAAACCAGAAAGCTGGGACGGTAAAAGAGTATATATATTTTTTTTTGTAAAGGTATAATATTATCAAATTCAGCAAGTTGGAGAAGGTATTGCCGTTTGGTCATCTCCTCAAAGTTGTTTTATTTACTTCAAAGCTCAAATCATCTGGTTTGTAGGTACTGTCAATCCAAGAAAATGGCGACAATAGAACCAACTCTCGGCAACCTAACCCCTGAGGAAGACTTGGTTTCAGTAAGCAGGATCAAATCCACAAACGCACTTCCCTTCGTTGTTAGATCATTTGGAAAACATTATCCAGTTGAATTTCTCAAAAAGGTATTGCCGTTTGTGTGTTAGCAAAGTTGTCATGCAGGTTAGAAGCTTTTCTTGATCATGTTAGGGCAAAAAAACTGATCGATAAAAATCATGCATGAACAGATGGTGGCAGAGATTATAGCTACCTTCCTGCTGGTGTTTGTCACGTGTGGATCCGCTGCTATTAGTGGAGCTGATGAAAGCAGAATTGCAAAACTTGGAGCTTCCATTGCCGGAGGTCTCATAGTGACGGTGATGATCTATGCAGTAGGTCACATCTCTGGTGCTCACATGAATCCTGCAGTCACGACAGGTTTTGCTTCTGTCGGACGCTTTCCATGGAAACAGGTACTACACTGGCAATTGCTCACAGATTCTGATTCCTGTGTAATGATTCATAGTCTGGTTCACCAATATTGATTAGTTTTGATCAAAAAATACAAAATGTCATGCACGTCGGATGATAGGCACTCCTGACTGATAACCATATGCATATTATATTCATTTAAATATCATTAAACTCTAATTCTCCATCACCTATTAAAGTTTGTTCAAGTCTGATACATTCAATATATAACCATGAGTTATTTTTTTTAATATATATTAACTTCCCGGTATTCCAATAATTCGAGCAACTGCTTTTATGGTTCTTTAAGTTATGAAGAGAAAAATATATACATATACCAAATATTATCCTATTATATGTGGTTAGAACCCTTTATTTAATTCCTCTTGGGAGGACGTGCAAGAAAGAAGGTCTGACAATTCCAAGGTTCCAGCAACAAGAACTTACGAAACCATAAGGTTGTGTTTAGGGGTCCTAATGTTAAGATTTAAAATTAGAATTAGGAATATCAATTCCAATTTATTAATCTTAAAAAATTAAATAAAATTGAAATTATAATTCCTTACCTAGTTTTTAGCCATGTCTTATTGTCTTATTATTTCTGAATATTACAAAGACAGCTGCAATTCCAAGAAAAGCAGTACTAAATAATTTTCCTTGAAACTGAAAATGAAACATTAGCAGTGTAAACGACATATAGAGTCATACATAGTACTAACCTCCATTGTCACACCAAGTTCCGAGCTTTCTGCTTCTAAGGTGAACACAAAAGGCCCAGGAAACAAAACTTGATGGGCATTTGGAAATTGTTGTGGCAGGTCCCTCTTTATGCAGTAGCTCAATTGACGGGAGCAATAATCGCATCCTTTACACTGAAAGGACTACTTCATCCTATAACAAGTTTGGGCACAACTGCACCTTCTGGAACAGATGTTCAAGCTTTTGTCATGGAAATTGTTGTCACTTTCACAATGATGTTCGTCACCAACGCTGTGGCAACAGATAACAAAGCTGTAAAGTTCATATCAATACTATATCACAAGAAACGTTTGATGTTAATAGAGATTTGCCATGTTCTTTTTTCACTCACTTGTTGGTTATCTTCAGGTTGGAGAGCTTGCAGGCTTGGCTGTTGGTTCCTCTGTTTGTATCACATCCATACTAGCAGGGTAAGTTACAAGATGGGTTCTTTAGATTTTAGTTTTTCCAACTCTTTCAGTTTCAGTGAGCAATGTGAAGTTTGGTCATCCTCAGACCAGTATCTGGCGGATCCATGAACCCTGCAAGGACACTTGGACCAGCACTTGCTAGTGAGTACTACAAGGGGTTATGGGTGTACTTCATTGGACCGGTGATTGGAACAGTCCTGGCGTCATGGGCTTACAAATTCATAAGGGCTGATGACCCAGAACAACGCAACTCTCCTTCCCTTTCACTCAAACTTCGTAGGGAGAAAGCCGAAGAAGAACGACTATCCTCTAAATACCCTCCCAATGATCTATAAAAGGCCAGTCCTTGCCTGCCAAGAAGTGAGATATGTATGATATGTATGTATCTTGTATTGTATCAACGATTCCTATCTTGTATTGTATCAACCGTTCCTATCTTGTATTGTATCAACCGTTCCCTTATAGCGCTCATGTCTCATTACATAAACTACTAGTTGACATGTACCAAAGGAAATCAGAAATTATATCGATAATATGAAGTCTCTGGATCATGGTGAAAGTGAAGCCTATGCAAGATTAGTGATAGTAACTATGTGGTAATTTTCTTAGTGCGATTATCAGTTTTTTAGATCCCAACAGGTCTATCAAACATCTGAACATGGCTTCCTGTGGAACAAATATTAAGACCATGAGATTATGACTGGTGGCTACAGCATAAAAACAAGTGGCATTCTGATTGAGGTGATCATCTTACATTATGACTATAAGCTGTGCTCACAATCGTAACATTTCCTAAATCTGTAATCAAAGAGGAGTAAAAGGAGATCAAAGAGAAATAAAACAAAGAATAATCATGGCAAGAAGATAATGACTCTTTCCAATTATTACCTAGAATAGAATCAATGTCATCCATTATGTAAATTGGTTTAGGTTTGTACTGAATCTAGTATAAATCACCTTTCACGATCCGATGAATTAGCAATGTCTTCCAGGCTTTCCACGCTCACAACACCATCTGAGAAGGGACACAAAGAGTTCACTAGCTGAAGTTCTGTACCACATCCAAGACTGATGCTCTACAGTGAACTCATTCGAGAAAAAGAATAGAACTTATGTCAATATCAATCAAACTTATATCAGATAATGTTGGCATGTCATTATGACACATTCATGGTTCTAGCTCCAGTTAAAAATATATTTCTTACTCTTGAGATCCAATCTAGATTTTGGTTCGTCTCCTTTCATTTTGCCTCTAGTAGAGCTACCATATCAAGGGAAATTACATAGGTCACAAGCATCAAGCACAGTCCCATCTGCAAGAATTGACACTAGGAAAATTACAGCAATTGTGAAATGAACATTTCAGCCTTCGTACCATCTTCTAAGCTAGGTACACCTTTTTGAGTTTCGCCCTTGTTTGCTCCTGCGTCTTCATAAGAAAATTTTGTAGCTCTTTCCTGCCGCCTCTGACTCATTCTTCACATCATATTCAATGAAATAATCCGAAGTGACTTATCGGACATTTTCACAGGTTACTGAACAAATTGCATAAGACTAGACTGAACGCATATTTCCACTGATCCATCCTTTCCTTCTGTACTTTCTTAACCGTCTTCACCACCAACCAAATAATTTTACAGTTGATATGCCTGACTTCAACCTAAATCAGGATCAAAGAGCGGACTTTCTTTGCAAAAGTAGTGATATTTGGAGCATATCTCAACCTAAAAAGGGATATATAAACCGTCTTAATCCTCTATCTATTTCAAAATTTAAACTACTAAACTAAGCCTTTTAACACTTCCTATTCTCATGGACATTCTTTTCTCTTCTTTATTATTTTTTTCAAAGCCATTCAAGCACCATTTACAAAATTGAACATCTGGTTCGACCAAGTCTTTAGTCAAATTAAGGACTAGCAACCTACTCGTTATTTGGGAATGCGCTTTCTTAAACATCTTGTTTAAGTAAATTCTCCTTATTATCCATAAGCATATCTTTAATTCAAAATTCTTGTTCAAAACGCGATCATATCTTTACTCAAATATTGATATCTGAAACCTACTCTACTATCATATTATGTTTCACGTTTTTCTTATATTTGGAGAAAGAGTAACCCATACATAAACAGATTCATATCTCAACTTAAAACCTCAACACGTTAGGTTACTGATCAATTTTTATCTATAAACTACTATAGTCCTTTCTCAATTTCGATGTGAATTTATGTTACGCTTTTAACACAATCAAAACAGGGTGTTGTCGTGGCACATAGATCCAAAAGATATCATTTAGCCATCACCAGCCAATGGAGATTAAAATGTAAGCAAAAGTCCATAAAGTGACTTTTATGAGCTTCATTCTAAAAATCAAAATTATTTCCTTTGTACTCCATCGTTGGGAAAGTTTCAAATCCATTTCAAGAAGTGAGGCATTATGATCCAAACTCTTTTCTTTTAGTATAAATGATAGAAATGGCTAACAAGCATGAATCTTCTTTCCCTTGTATTTGTGAAAAACTCAGAAATTAATTTCATAACTTGACAATTTACATCAGAGACTAAGACCATACCCAAAAAAATCAAGAAATACGAGGTTGCAAATTGCCCTGCAAAATTTGAAACCAGCAAATTGAAGAAAAGAACCAAACCTTGTGAAAAGCATCGAGTCGCCCTGTTCTTCGGAGTAGGAATTGAAGTTCCGACTCGATCTCAATGAACTTTTCGCCGAGTCAATTCAGCTACTCCTCCTTGTAGAGCTTCTCTTTTCTTCATAGGTCTTTTGGTTTAGAAAAAGAAAAAGAAGGGAGAAAATGAATTTGGCGGGAATATGAACCAACTTTTAGGGCTATTGCTGGGTCGGGCTTGCTTATGGGCTTTTGTTTTGGGCTGTTGTCTTTATTGTAAAACATGTGAAATCACAAATTAATGCATGTTTGGATAGACTTATATTAGTAGAGCTTTTCTGAGAATAACTTTTCTAAAAAGCCAGTTAGCTGTTTGACTGTCATTTAAAAAAAAGTTTGTTTGAAAGAGTTTCATACAATGTTATGAATACTGTACCGGACTCGATACCAGATTGAGTTCTGGAACGGAACTGTACCGGTACCGGGTACCGTTACGGGAAATTTTTTAAATTTATGATATAATCCCTTAAATTTTTAAAAATTGCAAAATAGTCCATATTGGTATATTATACAGTTGTACTATATACTTTACTAGTTTTATGTT
>JANZLH020000013.1:1980069-1993189 GCA_026770325.2 Erythroxylum fimbriatum | reverse complement strand
GCGAGGCTTTTTATAAATTGATATAAAAATTTTAACAATAACACTAATAACAATAAACAAATATAAAAATAAATTTACAAGATTTATAACAATAAGTTTATAAACTAAAGTCAGAAAACAATAATAATAATATTAATAATTAAAGAGTCTAAGATTATTATATTTGTTTATTGTTATAGTAATAATAAATGAATAATTGTAATAATAAATGAATTAATATATACGCTTAATAATTATTGGGTAATTAATAATGTTCATGAATAATAATAAATAAATAAATTTAAATTATTTATCCTTAATAATAATCAGGATATTAATAACTTTATGAATAATAAATTTGCAGTTGTGCCAAAACGAAGAAGTATATAAATAATGAAAATTTCATGAGTGCAAAAGTCACTTGCTTTTTAAAACACAAGCCAAGCTCTGTACTACGGCTTGGCTTGAAAGCTGTAGTAGTCTAATCGAAGTTATTGTTTATTATTTTAAAGCAAAAGAGAAGTAGTACAGAGGAAGCCTTCGTTTTAAATTTTTAACCAAAAACGCCGGCGTTTAAGTCTTAGACAGAATAAGACAGGAAGTTCTTAGGCAGAGAAAAAGGAATAGTATAGTACTACCGGTAGGAGTAGATGGGTGGGTAGCTGAGCTGAGCTGTGTTTGTTTATTTATTTATTTTTAATTTAATTTACTATTCTTTTTAAGTTTCATTTTCTATTTATTGTGGATCATTTATAAATAACTTTACTACTATTAGTTAAAAGTAAAACTGCGATATATTAGATTTTTTAAAATCCTACATTTAGCGAAAATTTTTACTAAAACGTCGTCGTTAGTTGTTTTTATTTTCCAATCTTCGCATCTAAAGCTTGTTAAATTTTTGCTTTTATTGTGCATTCTGCAAACAATTTCAGAGATTCCTCTGTTCAGAATAACAATCCATATATGCACAGCAATTTTATCTTTTTTTTAATAATTTTTTAATTCTCAAATTTTTGTTGAATAATTATGTGAACTCAATGTACATTATTCGAGTCATGAACGGAGCCACAGTGGGGGCAAGTGGCTCCAAAACATCTTACCTAAAAAAATTATTTTTTTAAATTTTTAACTTATAAAAAAATTAAAATTTTGCTTTCACTAAAATTTTGCTCCCACTAAAATTTTTTTGTGACTTTAGTAAAATTTTGCCCTCACTTAAAAATATTTCTGGATCCGTCCCTGATTCCAGTCGTAGTCATTTCATGCAAAATTTACAAATTGGACTATGGTCGAGTTTATCTGTCTTAGCCTTTTTTTTTTTAATAACTTGAATGCTTTTGTTATTTCTCATATTTGATATGCTTGTTTGGATTATTTTTCTAACATTAAATTGAAAAAATTTAAAAAATGTTTCATGTTAATTTAAAAAAATCATGCTTTGTCTTTTTTTAATTTTCACACGAACTAAATATCAAATGGTCGAACTTTCTTTCAAAAATACGTATTTGAAACCATTGTCTCCAGGCTAAAGTACGAGAGTGGTACAAGTTCTTACGTGTTTAGGCACATGGAAGGGCTCTTATTGCTCCCACCTGCCTTCTAGTCACCGTCTTTCAGTTATCCCACCTGCCTTCTAGTCACCGTCTTTCAGAGTTTCAGTTTCTCAGTTGAAAAATGTGTTACATACCATTGATTGATAAGGTTGACATGATCATTGTAAGCTTGAATATGCTATTTATACAAATTTTGTATTTACTACTTATTAAATACGGCCTCTTAATCCAGACGTCGTTTCAGCTGGCGATTTATCATTTATGGAAGGAGAGGAACCGTCAGATTTATAAGCAATAGGAGAGGTCGAAGTATGAATTGACGGATTTCATTGTAAATGCTATTAGGGAGGTTCTTATTGCATCTGGTAAACATGTATGCTTGAGTCTGGTTATGCGTAGGCGTTGGTTTGTATAGTGGTTGGTTTGTACAAAAGTGTTACATGTTGGATGGTTATCTGGAGGAGGTCTTCTGGGTGTTTTTGGTTTTATATATTTACTAACATAACTTTTTTTCTCTTTGAGTAATATTATTCCTTAAAATTTCAAAAAAAAAATGGCAATGAATCGAGTTAGATGTTCAAACTCGTTTTGCATTATAGGAATACTTTGAATTTGATTTATTGAGAACAACTTCTGTACTATATGGGAAAAAAGGTTGGGTAGTGTTCAACGTCTGCAAGTCTTGCATTTTAACGGACTCGCCTGAATTTCCTTCTTGCATGCCATGTGCAGGGAGAGCCCTACAAGAGTCAATAATTTAGGTGGTTAAGCCAAAACAAAAACAATCAAGTATGAATAAGTTTGTTTTCTTGTAGGAAAATTTCTGGTGCCTTAGCTGTGGTGCATTGACATTGCACTTGCAAGTTGATGGTGGCTGATGTGTTTTGTTGCAAATTGCTCACAATTCTCACAAATCACTAAGGACATACATCAAGAAAAGACCTCCTACACAGTACACACTCTCTTTTGTGCATGTCCACTTTATAACCATTCAGCATATGTCTACTCATCAAAGCTAATCTGAATCTCTTTTTTAAGAGATACGAGTTGTTGATGATCCCCAAGGCCTATACTTGGAGATGAGATGTAGGGATGGAGTTCAATAACACCTTGATTTGCCCTTGTTACCACACTCTAGAACCATCCCTACTTGTGAGTTGTACCCTACCTGACTTGTCACATTCCTACTTATGTCATAGTATCCACTAACAACACGCTTTATGCTTCACAATGGGACATCCTTCTTTGAACACACGACACATCTTTAATCTCACACAACACGTATATGCCAAAGTTATTCCATTAACGTTCATTAGGGACACATGGTCAACTTGGTCATTAAGATTCATCATGTATCGGCCATGTTACCATCCTCTTTTCTTGAGAAAAGGGAAAAGATCGAGTGATTAGGGTGAGGACAAGTACAAGTAATTCAGTAACCACCGCCTTTTAGCGAGGACAAGATATTCTGTTAAATTTTATGGTATTTTTTTTGTCTCATAAATTTCAATCATTTATTTATGCGAGTTTTATATTTATTTATGTAAAACTCACATAAATAAATAGTTAAGATTTATAAGATAAAATAAGACATCATAAAAGTAGACAAAAAATTTGAACTTCTTTAGTGTTAAAGTATCTCAATTCTTCTATCCTCGTTTTTGCTTGTCACTTTGTACCTTTTTTCAATTTCTTTGTATCTCTCTCTACCTGTCTGTCCATTAGGAAAGCGGAAACATCTATCCTCTATCCTGAAATTAGGATTTTATGTATACATGAGATAAAAAGTTAAAAGTGAAAACCTAACTTAAACCCATAATGAGGTAGTTCAATCCATAAATTAATTTTCGTATGTATTTGTCACTCTAAAAATCATAAATTCAAGTCATATATTGATCAATTCAGCTTATAATTTTAAGGGATGAATAATAAAAATAAAAATATAATAAAAAATATCAGTATCAATTAAATTAATTCTATTATTTATAAATTTCTCAAATATATCACTGAAATCGTGTAATTTATAATTCATTATATGTAACTAAAATTTTATTTAGATTTCAAGATTATATAAAAAAAGGTTAAGGACATTTGAAACCTTAGTTTAAGTTTGCAAACATAGATTTCCTTATGGTAAATTTACCAATTTAGATATAACATGCAAAAGCTGAACATAATGTGATACCATATGTGTAAGGCTTATTTCGACTTATTTGAGTAAAGCACAACTAATTTTTGTCAATGTTGAGAAATTTGTGAGTAATTAATATAATTATGTTAAATATCCTCCGAAAGTAGTTTTTCCTTACGTGAATTATAATCAATACAATTTTCTAATTCAAATTAAGGTTGATACCGTCTAAATTTGGTCTTTTTTTTTGAAAAATTTCAATTATGATACAACTTAATAATCAATCTAATCCAATATATTTTAACTCGAGTAAAGATTTAAGTTAAACGGTTAAATGAAATAAATTTTGATTAGTCTTTAAATTAAAATAATATTTTTTATTCAATTGATTCAAACAGTTCAATAAGACAAATTTACCATCCTTGTGGATTGAAACAAATTCAATATCCCTTAAATATTTGCAAAATAGATAATAGGTTTAAAGTACTTGTCCAGGATTATCCTAATTACCTATAATGTGACCCTTGTCTCTAAAAGTGCGCACAAATATTTGGCCTTGGTGCAAGAAGGTATGATGTCCTTGTATAAGAACACACCATCTCCATCAATAGGATCCATATGCCCTACCTAATTATGCAAAGTTTGCGACAAAAAAAGGAGAAGAGGTGTGTTGATGCTCTTATAGACAATAAATACATAAGATATAGCATTCTTACACTAATAATAAAAATTCAATTCTAGATTTACACAGATGTGATAGTTAAGTTAAGCGGGATCAATTTACTTGTGTCTATTTTCGTGTGTTACTCTGTGTTCTTTTTCATCCGTCCGTTCATTAATATTTAACGAATGGATAAATAGAAAAGAGCACATAGTAACACACAAAAATATAAACAACCAGCCCAAGCTAAGCACCTACATGATCCTGTGATATCACCCATTTCTATCCTTGGATCTGCCACGTCAAATGAGTTGCTTAACAACAAAGTTAGTGACATCAAACTCATTCTTACCCATAATCTCTAATGTAGTCCCCCATGCACATAATCACTTCTCTCTTTATTAATTTCATTATTTAATTGACTGTTATATTTAAATAATAATCTAAAATAATTTAATTTTTAAAAGTATTTTAAATATGTAAAATTCACAACCTTTTTTCTTCTTTTTCCACGTGGCAACAGGAAACTCAATGCCATTGCATACGTGTCAATGTATAGCAAGGTTAATTAACACGTGTTATGCTCCTAATTCTTGAGGCTTGATTTGCGCGTTAACGGTCATAAATGTTCCTTTGGCATTCTTCACGGACAGGACATGATGGCTATTTGTTGGCTTTCTGAAGGTTAATTTCGTCAGTAACATAGACTCTTGTGAAGCCTAAATGGTAATAGAAAGAGATACCGACAATGTTAAATTTTCTCTTTACACCTTATTAAATTCATCCGTACGTTTATGCGAAATTTACGTAAATACGTAGATAAGATTTAATAGAATATAATAGAAATATTATAATTAAAACAAAAGATTTAATTTTTTAATCGATTTAAAGTTTGATTTAGTTTATCTTTAAATTTGAGTTTGATTGAATTTTATAAAATTTAAAGTAATTAGTTATTAAATAAAAAATAATATTATTTTTATAAAAAAAGTTCAGTTCTAAATAACCTCTTGTTACCGACATGAAATGCATTGAAGAGGACTTTGACTTCTTAGTCTTCGACAGGCTGCTTAGTCAATAATTTAAAATGTTTCAAATATAACAATTAATGTGATATGACATTATGTATGCGTGTTGCATCGCAAGTCATGAGCTAGGAATTCAACTTATTATGATTATTTTGATTATTAATTTGAATAGAATTTAATTAGTTTAGACTGAGTTTAAGACGTAGGTTCAATCATAGTATAAATAATATTTAATGATATATATAATTTTTATACCTTTTTAATATGCATTTAACAAAAAATTATATAAAAAGGAAAATTATAAATTACATAAAAAAAATTTTAGTTTCTTACGAGGTATTCTAGAAGGATCCTAATTATAAGAAAGCATCTTTAAGCTATCCACACTCAGATTAATCCCCGTTTGAACTTGATAAATTTCTTATAAGAAACAAAATTGACCTCATATTTTAAACGACTGCATATATAAAAAAAAAAAAAAAAAGTTTAAGCCTAGAACTTCACTTACCTACATCTTGGAGTTGCATAAAACATATTTACTACAAGTGAGTAGGGTGGTAGTTGAATTTATTACGCAACAATCCAACTCATATAGAGTAAAAGACCTAACCATAGATTAGAACTTAGGGTTAGAAAAAAAAAGGGCGAAAAAGAAAAACACAAATTGAGTTAAGGTTAAGAAACACAACCACAAAACCCAGAATTTTATCTTCATTTATCAACAAACAACGTTGTTCAAACATAAACTGCCTCCTCCACCGCCATTATCGCTTACCACGAGAAGAGAAACAAAGCTAAAGCCATCTACTCTTTTCTGATCATACCGAAAGATTGAATCTTGAATCTTGAAACTGAACGAAAGGTTTTATATGAATCTTACATTTCTGTTGTAGTTGTCTTTAATGTTGAAGCCATGGATTTGACCCCAGCTCCAGCAACAACCACCATCACCAACACTCCTCCGAGAAAGTCCCTGGAGCCAGACACCGGAACCGCAACTCGGATCCAACCTGCAAAGCTCTTACCTCTCAGCAACGGGGTTCTCAAGCGCCACCAGCACCACAAACTTGCTCAGCCAATTGTCATAAGCTACAAAGAATGCCTCAAAAATCACGCAGCTTCCTTAGGTGGTCACGCTCTCGACGGCTGCGGTGAGTTCATGCCCTCTCCGACCGCCACACACACCGACCCCACCTCCTTAAAATGCGCTGCTTGCGGCTGCCACCGCAACTTCCACCGCCGTGATCCGGAGGACTCACCTCCTTTTCTGCCCAACACCACCCTTTCTATTGAATACCAGCCTCACCAGCGCCACCTCCCTCTTCCTCCGCTACAACCCCCTCGGAGCCCCAACTCCTCCTCTCCTCCGCCGATCTCCTCCTCCTACTACCCCTCCGCTCCACACATGCTCTTAGCTCTCTCGGAAAACCCAACGTTAAGCGTACCTCCTGGTTCGAGGAAACGTTTCAGGACCAAGTTTAGTCAGACCCAGAAACAGAGAATGCTCGAGTTCGCAGAAAGAGCTGGTTGGAAGATGCAGAAGCGAGACGAAGATTCAATCCAGGAATTCTGCCATGAAATCGGGGTCGATAGGTGCGTGTTCAAAGTATGGATGCATAACAACAAGAGTACCTTTAGCAAGAGGGACACTAATGGCGATAACGATACAAGCGAAGCCATTAACAACAACAACAGCAGCAGTGAAGAAGACTTGAATCACCATAACCATAATCTTCATCTTCAGAATGACAGTGTTGCGCTTGTTAGCCCTTCTTCATCTTAGCTAGATAGAGTAAAAACGGTACTACCTCTTCTTCTTCTTCGTATGATTCTCACCAACTTTGTCGAGGTAACATAAAGGAGATTGATCCAGAGGCTAATATATTTCAGTTCTTTTCTTATCTACTTCTTCTCTTTAATCACTTTTTAAGCAGTATCTAGTCTGATACACTGTTTCTTTCATTTGTTCGTTATCTCGTCCCTGAGATAGGATCTAAGAGTGGTCTCACATATAGATTTGGTGCGGTTAGATACTACTGTTTTAGTTTAATAATTTAATTAATCAGGATTGGAAGCTTTTAAATATTTTAATTACTTTAGCAAGGTAAAGTTGATTTTTTTTAATTAGGTTACAGAATATTTAATTTTGTTAAAGTTTAATATTAGTTGATTGAACTTTTTATTTTATCAATTTAATTTTTATTAATCGGTCATTACTTGGTGATTACTGATTATTAAATAAGGTGGGTGATTGCAGTACATAATGTTGTGTGGACCATATTACATCAAGTCTACGAGAGCCCCTTATCTTTTAGAGGAGTCTGGATCTTCTGTCTAATATTATGGTGTTTTATTGTGTCAAATAAATCTCAGTCATTTATTTATATAGGTCCCACATGGGTTCCACGTGAGTCCTGCAAAATAAATGGTTGAGATTTCATAAGACAGAGTAATATTGGACAGAGAATCTCGACTCTTTTTAGAGTGGGTTTTTAAATATGTTTAATAACTTTATAAATCAAACCACACATTTATCAAGCAATTTAAAAGTTAATAATAGTTTTGATCGGATTAGTATTTATAAATCTTAACATGTATTTAGTCTTAATCATTTATCTTTTTTTAATTTTAAAGAAATTATAATTTCATCAAATTCAAAATCTCCTTGATAGATAAATCAATTATATTCTATCGAATCAATTTGGTCATACCAATTATAAAAATTTTAAAATTGTCAACTATTAAATTTAGTTTTTTTATTTTTAGTACAATTTATTTTAATAATTTTTGTTTTTAAAAATTAGTTAATTTTTAATTAATTAGTCGATTTTATTAAATTAACAAGTTCTTATAAAATAAAATAAAATTTTATTTAATAATTTTATTTTAAATTAAATTTAAAATTTTAATTTTATTCAATTTTTAATCTGAAGTTTAATATTGATTGAATTTTTAAAATTCTTAATTTCTTATTTTATCGGTGTAATTTTTAATATAATTTTTATTTTTATTTAATTAAATAAAAAGGCAAACGACATCTGTCTTATAAGCGCAGATTTTGAGCATAAGGGATAGTTGTAGGGTACCCTCCATGTTACCGACTTTTTAACTTTTGTCCTTAGACTACACCATCTTATGGGTTAGATCGGGTTTGAGTCCGATTAAGCTCAACTCAATCCATTTTTATTTCATTTAAAAAAAAAAGGCAAGTCTCAAGTCGGTTCTGGAGCTTAATTACCACCCCTACATCAAGATAAGGGAAAGTGTAGATGGTGTGAAGAACTTGAAACAAACACATCAGTAACAAAGTAAGGACCACGGATTAACTATCTGCAGCATAAACTTTACTGCACTTTACTCTGTGGTCCAGCATTTATCAGCTCATGTGACTGGTAATCTCCATCTATGATGCTCTTGTGGGGTTATATGAATTAGGCTCCTGGTCATTAAAGTTTTCTTTTGACTCTGGTTTCTCTATTATTCAACTAAAATTTTGCACCAAATTTAGTACAAAGGAGAATATTTTAAGAATTTTTTACATTAAATTTATTCTTACTCCAACCATTCTACAACAAATTTTTATTTATTTATAAAAATAAAATAAAATCATTATTCTAAATTAACTAATATATACTCTATATTAAATTAATATTATTTAATTATTACAACAACAAATTAATAACATACATAAATATACTTTATTGCACATTTAATTCTCTGAATTATCACATCGTTCCTACAAATATTCAATCAATGCATTATGAAATTCATAATGAACTTTTTTATCTTTAATTTGTTTATGTCCGGCAAGCAATTCTTGAAATATAATTGTATCGTCTCTATTAATATTAATTTTAAGAGCTAGCATTTCACTCCAATCTTGTATGGCCGCTTGAGTATGACGTTGTGGTTTAAACTTATGTACTTTTAATTTCAAATTTACTTTTTATTCTTAACATATTTTATTAATTGATTTATAACACTATAAATAGGAATAAAAATAAATTGAATATTATATTCAATATTAGTGTCATTCTAAATATCTCAATAAGATCTTTGTAATGATATATTTTGTGTAAAGTTATATATATTTTTAATTTAATTATTTAGTAAATTATATATATTAAAAAGAAAATGGATAAAGTTTTTTTTACAACTTTTAGTATATGAATAGTAACACACCAAATTTTGTGTATTAGTATTCATTATATCATTTTGGTGTTAAAATTTGATGTCTTTTTTGAAATAGATTCATTGCACTGAAACATCAAATTTGATGTCTTGGTGCATTCGTTGGAGATAACCTTAATCCAATCGTTATCTTTTGTTCGCATTTTGAGTAAATTGTCGTTTATTAGGGCTTTACGGATAAAAAAACAATAAGTATGGATAACAAAATAGCTTTAGTTCGGTACATTTCGAGTCGATTAAATTTTAGGTTCACCTGAAATTTTTATTTGTAAACTTTTTTTAGTTTATATTAAAAGTGAAAAGATAATAAAAAAGAAGTTGTTTCTATAAATAAAGTAGCGCATTTACTTCCATCACACATATTTCAAAAAATTGAGCTTTTAATTTTGACTTACTTTAATATAATTTTGAAATATTTAGCATTTTTTGAAAGATTTAACTTGATTTAAATTGGTTTTTGATTATTTAACATGTTCTTAAAAAGATTATAATTTTCAACTCATCTCAACCCAATTGAACTTTACTCAACTTGATTGAACTTTATTCCAACTAAACCCTAACTACGTTTGAGTTCTGTTTCAACTAGTTGAGCTTGAAATTTAATTAAACTCGAGTTCAAGTTAATCCTCTCAAGTCCAATCGAACTACAAGTCGAATATAAACTTTTTAAAGAAAATTTAAGAGTAGATTTTAGCTATAGGAGGTCTAATTCTATTCTAACTAGTTGCTATTTGTACAATTACAAAAATGTCAAACTTAGATATCTTATAATACTTTTCAATAAAATTGACAATAAATCAATTCAAATTTATTTTTAGTTAGTCCTAACTCACTCGTAATTATACCTACGGGTTGTGGCTCAGTTGGCAACACAGGCTGAGTTTGTGAGAAGAGCTCTCAGGTTCGATCCCCACTAAACACCCCTGCAGGGAGAGGCATAGCCTTAACTGTGACCGATCCCCGAACCGGATTAGTTGGCCCAGTAGGTTCGGATATCGGGGGTTTACCCAAAAACTCACTCGAAATTATTCAAATTTGATTTCTCAAAATTTTGTCAAATCAAAATCTAATCAAGTTTGAATTATCTTAAAACGACGTCGTCTTAATTTTACATATTTAAAATCGTCATTTTCTAAAAAAATTTAAATTTAAAACTAAAAAATATCATTTTAATCTTAACTTTTTCAAATTTAAGGATAAGTAATATTATATTGAGAATTTAAATCAAAATTTTGTTTTGATAAAGTTCAATTAATTTAAATTTGACCTAATTTGTAAATCTTACTCCCAATTAAATATACCATGTGATGATGTGTTCGGTAGTGATGAGTGATAAGAGCCCAAGACGCAATGTGAGAGATTCATATTCATATGCCCAATCCAACAAAGGATATAATTACATGTGAAGCACAATAAGGAAATAGCCCAACAAAATCGGAAGCCTATGGCAATTGGTACAAAATCAAATGTGAATTCCCAATTTAGACTTTTTAAAGTTGAATTAAACTTATTCATGACTTAATATAAAACATTTGCATTTGAAATTGTTAATTAAATAAATAACTTATTTAATACACTCAATTTTTTTGTTTCAATTAATTTTTGTTATTAAGAACAGATCAATTTATTAATTAATCAGTTAGTTTTCGTAAAGTAATCATTTTTTATAAATTAAAATAATCCAATTAATTTTCATTTAACTGATTTTTTCAATTAAATGTAAAATTTTCAACAAAATATGATATTTTGCTTCAATCGTTTTTTTTAATTTATTAAATTTTTAGCTAATTTTACGATGGTCTAATACCGGTTGAACATTTTAAATCTTAAACCTCTTATCATATCGGTTTAACTTTTCGGTCTAATTTTTAAAATATTTTTTATATATTTATTTTTTATTTAAGGGAGAATAAAGAGTTTATGTGAATATAATTATTTCCATTTTGCTTCAATAATTTAGATGCATCAACGAAAATGCACATACAAAAGAATAATTTTGTTATAGTTTTTACGATTATTTTATGAATTTTGTCTTTATATTTTAAATAAAAATATGTTTGATGATTAATATTAGTATATTTACACTTTTATTATTAGTAATAATTATATGATAAAATAAACTGAATTTATGAATTAATTAAGTAGATAATTTTACTTTAATCTCTTAAACAATATTTAATAACAATTATCAATAAAATTTTTATCATAAATATTTAAATAAAAAGTGAACAAGTAAAGCTTTGTAAAAGATATCCACAATATTTATTTGATTGTATTTTTTTAATTTAAAAATAAAAAAGGCCTAAGAATAACTAGAAGGAAGTGATCAAAAAATATATGACTATGTTGCAACTTACCAAAAATACAACAACTAATAAAAAAATTTTACGTACTAGAATATGGATAAAGTATTTCACGTAGAGAGGTTCTTCTCGATATCATAAGTCTTTTAAATTTTTTTCTTTGAGTCATATGTCTTGTATTTAACCTAAATATTTAATATGTAGTACTTCTTAGTTGGGCTAAACATTTGCTTACTTAGTCTAAATATTTTTCCATAATGACTTGTTTGATTTATTTATTAACTTATCTTCTTTCTTATTTGTGTATTTATTTACTTGTTTTAAAATTTATTTTGTCTCTTTACCTTGTTCTATATTTATTGCATTATTTATTGTATTATTTAAAGTATTATTATTATTGTTGTTGTTTTTATTATCATCTTTTACGTCTATTTCTTATTTTTTAATTCATATTTCAATATGTATATGTGTGTTTGTATTTGTGTACATTTATACATACATACATACATATATACATACATACTTATATATATATAGTCTAACTTTGAATTGTCAATCTACCAAGATGTTTATGTTGTGTTGTCTAACTTTGAATTGTTAATTTTATATATGTAGTCTAACTTTGAATTGTTAATCTACGATGATGTTTATGTTGTGTTGTCTAACTTTGAATTGTCAATTTACCGTATCTCAATTGTTGTGTTGTATGAATTTGGGGTGTTTTTCAATCATCATTGTCTTCTTTGTTTTTGTTATCCTATTACTATGCTTGACATTTCCTATTAATTTTATTTTTTAGATATGAACGTTGAAGGTAATTAAATGGATAATCAAACACGAAAATTGATTCGTATATATCAATTAGCGCTTGTTCATGTTACTTGTCTTGTGATCTATTGGTGGGTGTTACGTAAGAGACATGCGAAAGACAAAGTTGAAATGCTTACGCCATCGGAGAGATCGCAATCAAGGGAGGGTATCATGCGAAAAATTTGATTTCATTCTAATGGGAGAAATATAATTAGAATGCAGCCTAAACCATTCGTGGAATTATGTGATTTATTAGTTGAAAAAGGTGTGTGATAAGTCAAATTGGTATAGATATTTTGGAATGAATTGGATAGATTTTGACTTATTTTCTTGCGGATTTAATGTTTTATTTAGTTAATTCGCTCACATTTTTAATTTCTTGTTTGATAGGTACAAATGCTTGATTTTGGGAAAAAAGGGCTATAAACCCTCTTGAAGATGCTGAATTAAAGCTAACCAAGGTT
>JANZLH020000013.1:1938523-1951643 GCA_026770325.2 Erythroxylum fimbriatum | reverse complement strand
ATTTTTTATTAAAATTTTCATGTTATTTATAAAAAATAAGTTTTTTAAATTTACAATTTTTAAAATTTCAACTAAAACTGGATTTAAATCTCAAATAAAATTAAATTCGAATCTTTCCATTTTAACTTAATCGAATTTAGTTATGAAATTTTTAAGATTCGAGTGTTAGTCTTCCTATTATCAATATTACACATAGCGTTAAAATCATGCAAACATAAATTCTAACATTATTTTTAATAAATTTCAAATTTTAGAAAATTTAAAAATTTTTATGAATCTTTTAATAAATTCCTTTATTCTAATAATCTAAATATTTTTTGAACTCATGAAAAAGATAAATTTTAGTCTATGAAATAAAAATTTGCTCCCCTTTTCTAGTTAAAGATCAAATGATACATATTTCCATTAAAATATATAAATATTCCATATTATATGGATAAAATACGTAAATTAGATTTAGACAAATAAATTATTGAATTTTTAATTGTGGAATAGATTATTTGTATATTCTATTCCTCACTCCTCCAATCACTACCGTCGATAAAAACACTAAAAACAACAGCCGTTGGATCTGCAGATCATCTATCAGAAAACCCTAATTATAACTCGTCCACTCCACTGGTGACTGGTCTCTTTAGCCTCTAGCAAGTAGCCAACGAAAATGGTTCAGCGACTCACCTATCGTAAACGGCACAGCTATGCCACCAGGTCAAATCAGCATCGTGTCGTCAAGACCCCCGGTACTCATCTAGTTGTCGAAGTATTTTGTTTTTTTTTTCTTTCTGTATTTTGTTGTGGAGATTTTGACGGGTTTTCTTCTTCTTCTTTTTCCCTATGTTTTTGGGGTTGAAGGTGGGAAGTTGGTGTATCAGACCACGAAGAAAAGAGCAAGTGGTCCTAAGTGTCCTGTTACTGGGAAGAGGATTCAAGGGGTATGTGATTTAATGTAGAAGAATTCAAGTTTGAGATGTTCTATGATGATCTTAGAAATTTTGCTTTTTATGTATTTGGAATGGAAAAAATTGCTGCTTTTTACATGGGTATTCAGCATTTAGTTGCCGGGAAATGTTGAATTGTGTATTTCATATTTGTTGTCGGCACTTGACGCTTCAAAGTGCTGCGTGCAATGGAGGTTTTGGGATTGGTGATTTGAGATGTTAGAATTTCTTCCGACTTGAAGAAATTATGGATTTTAAAATTTTGCTGTTACTGAAAAGCGAAGTTGAATGTTAATGTACGGTGATTAACCTTTAGTTGTGTGGTTAACTTGTTTCTGAACAATCTTAGAGAATTAAACAGTCTTAGGCCTTTCCTGAGTGATTTGGGAAAATGAGTTCTGTTCATATTCATCAGATTTTAGATGAAAGAGCATTGCGGGTTCAAGCTGGTGGTTATTTGCAAAAAATTTACTCTAGTGAATTAAGAATGATTGACGAAGCAACTGAAGACTGTTATCGTTCCAGCACTGGAAAATCTGAGTGGTTAAGCCTCATAAATTGACGATGACTGTAAATTCCTTTTTGTAAATCGACATTGTAGCTCTATTGACATGTATTGCAGTCCCTAATGGATTTTATCATACATGTTAAAGTATTTTTACTTGTTAAACTGGTGTGATTCAACTCCTTTGCTGTTTATTTTGCAACACCTTATCTTCTTCACTTTCACGACGGGCAATTTCTCAGTAGTTCGCCAAATTTTGATGAACCCTCTTCTTCTGAGATGTTATTTGTTGTATCTGAAGTCCCACATTTTCATGAAATGATGTTCATTTGATGGGTGCAGATACCCCACTTGAGACCTGCTGAATACAAGAGGTCCAGATTGTCCAGGAATCGTAGGACTGTGAATCGTGCCTACGGTGGTGTATTATCTGGTAGCGCTGTCAGGGAGAGGTAGATTTTCATTGTACATCAAGCACCTGATTCACTTTTTTCTCCGATTTCTTGATGAGGTAATGAAATTGGTTTAAGTGTCATTTATTGGTCTATGCAGGATCATCCGAGCTTTCTTGGTAGAGGAGCAAAAGATTGTGAAGAAGGTGTTGAAGATTCAGAAGGCAAAGGAAAAGCAAGCTAGCAAGAGCTAAGTTGAAAATGTTGAAAATGTGACGGAGTACACTTTGAACTAGTTTGCTGAGAAATTTTGCGAAAAAGAAAAACAAAACAGAACGTTAAAATCTTCAGTTTTTTAGTTGATTATTCAGACACTTCTTGTTCAATTTGTCGAGATACCATTTCCAGCTACTTGTTTATGATAGTTTGTGCTTTAGTGGCGCTGTGGAACATCTAGTGTCACTACTGGTTTACCTATCCACTTCTCATGTATTTAAATTGAACGAATCTACTTTATCCTTAAGATTCTTAAAGCAAGCCGTGAATTGCATATGTTTCTGTGTTTCTCTTGAAAGTAACGTCAATATGCTCTTCAAACACTTCAAATTTCTGATTCTTCAGTTTCAGTAACTGGAGACAAAAGCTCACATCCCATTTCTAGAAACACTTCAAAATTCTGATTCTTCAGTTTCAGTAACTGGAAACAAAAGGTCACGTCCCATTTCTAGGTACTCTGCAATTCTGGTTCTTCTCTTGCCTAATATGACTTGCATTTACAGCAGTTGATGTGGTTCTGTTGCATCCTTTTTGCTTTGGTCCGAATTATAGTAACCTTATCAAGACAAGTCCTGAATAAAGACTTCACCTAGAAACCTATGGATAGAGGTCCTTTTCTTTTTCCCCGCGTATTGCATTTAGACTCATCAAATGAAATTTAAACAAAACGGAAAACCCTGTCAAGAATGGGATTCGAACCCATGCCCTTTCGGACCAGTACCTGAAACTGGCGCCTTAGACCAACTCGGCCATCTTGACTTTTGTGGCATCTGGGGTATAAATTTTTTACTAAGAATTTCAACCTGGTATCATGTGGACTTGACTATCATCTTTTAGTAGTTATTACTGTTACATAAAAATTTTATTTTGTAAGAAAATACTTTTCAAATCAACGGCTTTACATTGCTAAGAAAAGCAAATACATTTGGTTAGAGGACACTCCTTTTCAACCCCATAAGCTTGGAGATTGGATTGAGTTTATTCATAAGCTATCCCCTCAAAGGCAAATTAGTGGATATCAAAGCAGTATCATGACTATTTTATGATCAAGTTTGATTACTTTTTATGCTATGGATAAGAACTCTTATTCAAATAAGCTGTTCTGTAATCTTCTGCTAAGCAGGGTTTAAAGTTATTGTGCATATCTAATGAGCATGAGAATAAGTTCAGGAAAGAATTATTTAGTTCAGTAACTCTTTTACTTTATATATATATACAGAAGCTGTGCAAACGATACACAACATCTGAGTTCGATCATGGTTTAATTGCATTAACATGACAATAGGGATTATTTATATAATAAAGATGAGAAGGAGGAGTCAAATTTAATTAGTGTTGTGCGAAAAGGACGGAGTCAAGTTCAGTTTGAACTGGCTCGCATTGGGTTTGAAATTGGGTATTCGACTCTGATAGGTATCAAGTTCAGGAAAGAAGTATTTAGTTCATTAACTTTTACTTTATATATATACAGAAGCTGTACAAACTATATGCAACATCTGAATTCACTGTGCAGACAGATGCTACTGTTAAATCCCATTTCTCTAGTACCTGTTAATGGGATTTAAGTATAGCACTTGTGTAGGGAATTAGTAGTAGACATCTCACTTGGACAAGGAGGTGAATCCAAGCTTGACAGATGAGGTTTCCATGCATCAGGAAAGTTTGGAGGCAAGCTGAAAGGAAATTCCAGGGAACGGACAGCTGATTCCCACTTGCTGGCTTCATCAATTTCACTTTGATTCTTCCTCAACATAGGGTCAACTTCTAGTGAGCATATATTTGTATGGGGAAAGCTGATGGAGAATCCACTGAACTGCTGTTCCGAGTCCGAGGGTTTACTAGTATCAACCATGATAGGGTTGAGTATCGTGGAAGGAGAAACAGAACATTCGGTTGAACCTGACAATCCAACTGGTGAAAACAAGAAGTTGGGAGTGTCTACATTGGATGGCATATCTAATGCTGGAAAGCTAGAGCAGGTGTGGAATGATCCTGTTTCGGTTGGGTAGGAAATGTTTTCTGAACTGAAAGGAGTGAAGTGTCCAGGTTGATTGACCATATCAGGTGTAGGATCTGTTAAATTAGAGACCCAAGAATAAGGAAGAGCTCTCTGTGCCATGGAGTGACTCTTCTTGAATATCTTGCAAATGGCCCAAGCATCCTGGAATAGAAAATACAAGTTCCTCGATGTTAATCCAAAGGAAAGTGACCTGGAATTAATGTTAAAAAAAGTACTGGAATGAGTACATTAGCAGGAAAACTTCTGTCCATGAACTTCTTTGGTGGTGATGGCTCTCCAAGTGAAGGTAATCGAAATTCATGCATCATCCAGTCTGTTTTCATTCCTTTTGCAGCTCTACCTCTGTAGAAAACAAGGGACTTCTTCAAACCTATGCACCTGGTACCATCGGAAGAGTGTATGGGACGGTCAGTTCCTGTCGCCTTCCAAAACCCAGCTCCTGTAACACGATTTGGCCTTGCACTGTTCCTGTACTTTCGATCTCTTGGACAGTAGAAATACCATTCTTTCTCACCTGTCATCGCAAGCTCTGTGGGTAGGAAAGGGAGAGAAAAAAAAGAGAGATACAGAACAATCATTTCAGAAGGAAATTGGAGATGGTATCTTTCGTGGATTCTTTTACTGATTGAACCATAGAGAAACTGAAAAAAACGAACAAAATCAGAAGTAGTAGCTTACTTGGAAGATCCCAGGGATCATATTTATAGATGTCCACTTGCTTAATCAGCTCTATAGGCAAAGGTCGTTGCTGTACCTTTCTCTTAAGATAAAAACTCACAAGCTCCTCATCAGTTGGATGAAATCTAAAACCAGGCAACATCACATCATTATTCCTGTCAACTTCATTCTTGTCTCCCATATCTCTTTCCCTGAACCGACTCTGATGATGGTGAAACAGTTGACCAGACTCGTTAGTCCTGATCTCAGAAACCGGAAGCTTGAGAGAAGAGAAGAGCTTAAGCTCTGAAGAAGTTTAGTGAACACGAGAACCAAGAGAACTTGACTCTCATACTTCAAAACCAGATATTTGCTTCTTCTGAAAGGATTTGTCACCGAAGCTCAGGTCGGTCTTTCAGGGATAGAGTTATGCGAAAATCATCATATGTTGGTGAGAATTTGGAAGTAAAACTAAACTAAAACTATTCAATGAACAGGAATTTCTATGGAAGCTGGCGTCAATCTTGTATGCTGTATGTTCAGACACAAATTTCAATCTTCTCGGCTTTGATTCTTATATTTATCTTCAACAAATCAAAGACAAAAAGACAAACCAACCTTCCATTGGATCACTATTTTATTGTAACATTTCAGGAAATGGATGACTTGCTGGACCAATTTCCAAAAGATTAAAAAACAATATAAAAGATCTGATGCCTCGAAAAGATGGCTTCGGAGGTTGAGTAGGAATTTCCAACATATTCATCGAACAAAGGTCAATGGATAGGGATGATAGAGTTTGAAATTGGAGCCGTAAAAAAATTACGGCTGCTAACTTGAGTTCGAGTTCGAGTTCGAGTTCGAGGTCGAAGTTGAGGTTGCTTGAGTTCTAAATATATTTTAAAATTTCAAAATTATTATTATTGAACAAAATTATGAATTCTTTAAACTAAATTTGGTTTAAATTAAGCTTGAAATCGATATCAATTTATTTATCTTTGGATCTGACAAAGGTTACTTCTGTTTGACCTCGTTACATTCCATACTTTGAAATATAAGTGATAGATATATATTATTAACCATGCAAATGTAATGGTTATTTTCATTGAATAATTATTTAATTGTATTCTTTTGGAGATTTGCATAATATGAATATGTGTTAGTACATTTTGAATGTATCCAACTGGACTAAGTTGAGAATGGTTGTTTTATACTGACTATTAAAACATATTCTTGAGGACTTTAGAAATAAGATTTATGTTTTTAATCTTGATTTAGTTAGTACGAGCAAATATACATTTTTTTGTGCTTTAATTTTTTTATTAGAACTTAATTCGAACTTTAGTTCAATGAGATAAATATCCTTAAACTAGTAAATACGATATTATTTGGATTAATTAAATTTTAAAATCATTAAATATAATAATATTATTTTATTTAAATTTTTTACTATTAATTTAAATTTAATTCTTCAATTTCAACAACAAATGATGCTATCCCTAACTTGCCAGAGACAAAAGCAGAAAAGAAAAGATCCCATTGTCAAGGAAGGGGTCAACAATATGAACCAATTTGGTTCCAGTAATCCGATGCAGCTTTATGTCACTGTTTTGTTTATAGATAATGCTTTCTCAACTTGCTCAATCGTGTAAAGGTGTAATCTTATTGAAAGCAACCCATGGTATGAATGAAAGAAATGTATCCGAAATTCTGTTCAAAGCTATGATTCATACAAAATTATCAGTCATGAGTGGACATTAAGAATAAGAATGAGAAAGAATACCTATTTATGTCACATCTCTTAAATTAATTCCAATTTATTGGGGTGGCCAAGCACCAATTAACCATGATTAATGTTCTAGTTTGTCGAGTTGATAAGTACTCGGATGAATGTGATTTAATTAATTGACTATTTAGAATTGGTAATTAACTAAGTTGATGGAATCTTGGAGACAAATGATATCATCACTGGAAACCTTTAAACCACAAAGGAGATGATAGTTATGTTTAGTGACGGAGCCAGGAATTTAAGATAAAAAGATCTAAATATTTAATTTTTAAAATTTTGGGAGGCCCAATGCACCACTAACCTCTAAATAACTTCGTCCTAATATATATATATATATATATATAATTAAAAATAAATTATTTAATAATCTTGGAGGTGGGGGGCCCAGTGCACCACTGGGCCCATCTACCTCCGTCCCTGGTTATGTTGATAATACTCACGTGTGAGTGTCCCATGTTAGAAAAAGAGGAGAAAGAAGACTAACATATAAGTCTAGTGAGTTACTCTACCTATTGTCAACTGGTTTTAGAATGGAATCTCACTTGAGCTTGTGTGTAGTATAACTTTCCTTCTTGTGTGAGCTCGTAGGCCTATTACAAATTTCATATGGTATTAGAGCAAGTTTGGTCCGAATTATTAATTTCCTAGATGTCCAGTCCCAGCGGCCTGGTCTGGTTACCATTGTATTTATTTCAAGTGACAATTAAATGTCCAGTCCCAGTTACACTTAAAAGGAAGTGTTGATAATACTCACAAGTGAGTGTCTCATATTAGAAAAGAAGATAAAAGACTAACATATAAGCCTAATGGGCTACTCCATCTATTGTCAATTGGTTTTAGAATGGAACCTCATTTGAGCTTATGTGTGGTCTAACTTTCCTTTTTGTGTGGGCCTTTAAGTCCATTGCAAATTTCACAAGTTTTTCCAATGATAAAAAATCAATTTAGGTTCAATTTATCTTAATAATTATTTTTATTAAAAATTGATTGATTGATTAATTAATTAGATAATTTTTATAAATTAAAATAACTTAGTTAATTTTTATTTAATAACCTATATTATAATTAAATGACGAAAATTAAATTATTAGTGAACTCACGCTTCTTTATACTTACATTAACAAATTCGGAGAAAAGAGACGTCATCAAAACGTATGCTTATAAATTTATTTAACGGAATACTATAATAATTAACTGATGTAGGTCCAATTATGTCGTTTTATGAGATAATAATCATATAACGTAAGAACTGGAAAAGATGTATTCAACATCTACTAATTACTTACGTTACGTATACAAAGCATGATATGATCCAAAATGTTCCTTTCTTCAATACAAGTCGTATTTGCTGAATAATTAATTTATCTCATACCTTTTTTTGAATAATTAATAATTTTTAAGTCTATATTGAAAGTAAATGAGACAAAACAGAGTTAAAAAATGGGCACATCAAGACAATAATGTAACATCATGGTTAGCTTGATTAAATTCCTTAGACATCTCGTTTCACACTTTGGTATATGCTAACAAAGATATTTCTAGCTGTTCATATCATCGGTTAGGTAACAAGATTTAAGTCTCCATTTTTTTAATTTTATTATGAAAGATGGGGTAAAATTTCTCTATTCAATTCATCACAAAATGTATGTACATTTTTTGCCTATTTATAATGGAAGGGAACTAAAGACTATCGGCTATTGACTGTTGTGTATGTACAGCTATGGAGACAAAGAGACAAAAAAGCTGATAAACAAAGAAACACTGCCAGAGGTGGAAGATGCATAGTTTGGTCGATGGCAGGTTGCAGAGTGTAGAATGAGCATGGAACATGTGTGGTGTGGTTCTGACTTGAAGATGCACAAGGTAGAGGCAGATGTAAGCTCATGCGTAACTTGGAGGCCCATAACCCGTCAACCCATGGAGCGAACCGGTCCAGGCATTACAACAAAATAAACCAGATGTTTAACACCCCCCTTCAAGTCGGAGACCCGGAGGAATCGAACGGACTCGAACTTGGAGATTAGGGCTCCAAACGTGAGTGCGGGGAGCGACTTCGTAAGGAGATCGGCGAGGCGCACAATCCACCGTAACTCACATGTGGTGGAGGCAAAACTTCGGTACTCTGCTTCCGCTGACGATCTGCTCACAGTCGTTTGTTTTTTTGTTTTCTAGGAAATGGGTGAGCTCCCGAGGAACACACAGTACCCGGTTAAGGATCGCCTACTGTAGGCGCAGCTTGCCTAGTCCGAATCCGAATAGGCGGCAAGTTCTAGGGTTGAGCCCGATGCATAAAACAGTTCTTGATTTTCTGTCCCCTTAAGATATTTTAAGACATGCTTTACGGCTTTCAAGTGTGGTTCTCTTGGCACCTACATGAATTGACTCAATTGTTGTGTGATGTAGGCGAGGTCGGGTCTGGTAAAGTTCAGATACTGTAGTCGGCCTACAATTCTCCTGCATCGCTCTGGATCTTTGAGAGGCTCACCTTCGTCTATGGTAAGTTTACTTCCTGGAGCTATAGGTGTTGTGTATGGTTTTGAGTCTAGCATGTCTGTTTCCCGTAAAATGTCTTGCACATACTTGCTTTGATTGAGTATGGTGACTTCTTCCGATCTAACTATTTCAACCCCTAGGAAGTATTTACCGTATCCGAGGTCCTTGATTGAGAATTCTCGATGCAAAGCGTGTTTTGTGTCGTTTAGGAGTGTCTCATTTGTACCTGTGATAAGAATATCATCTACATAGATGATAATAGCAGCAAATTCCTCGCCTTACTTTTTAGTGTATAAACATTGGTCAGCTTCGGATTTGCTGAAGCCTAAGCCCTTCAGAGTTGTAGTCAACTCTTCATGCCATTGCCTCCTTGCTTGCTTAAGCCCGTAAATGAATTTTAAGAGTCTGCAAACTTCTCCTTCCTTGGCTTTGGTATACCCTTGTGGGGGTATCATGTAAAGCTCCTCTTCTAGTTGACCATGTAAGTAAGCATCATTGATGTCACACTGTATTATAGGCCAGTTTCTAATTGTTGCTATAACCAGGAAGGTTCGAATTGTTACAATTCGGGCCACAGGAGAAAATACCTCAGAATAGTCCATACCCTCTTGTTGATTGAATCCTTTGGCCACTAACCTTGATTTTAAATTGTCAACTGAACCATCGGGATTGTATTTGACTTTATACACCCACTTTGAAGCTATAGCCCGCTTTCCTCTAGGAAATTTTGTCAATACCCAAGTTTGATTGTCTTCAAGAGCTGTCAGCTGTGAGTTCATTGAGTCCCTCCATTCATTTGATTTGCATGCTGTCTCATAGGAAAATGGCTCGAAAACAGTGTTTACATTACCTATGAACTCCATGTATGTCTTTGTATGTGCAATCTGTGATTGTAACTCCTTGCTTTCTTCTGTTCCTGCAGAGCCAAAGACTTGTGAAGCAACATTAGAGGTATCAAGGATAGCAGTGGATTGATGAGCAGAAACCTGGAGGACATAGTCATTCAGGTATTTGGGTATGGTGTGGGTTCTTTGACTTTTTCTAATGTCATGGATAGGAGTGGAGTGTTGTTCTGGGGAATTATAGGGTGAAGGTAAAGTTCTTGAGGTATCTAGTGTGGCTTCTGGAAGTTGTAGGTTTATAGTACTGTGCTGATCAGTTGGCAATTCTACATCACTATCTGAGGTGATGCAGGGGAACAATGGGGATGGTTCCTGCACTGGTCTGTTCTGAGTATTGGCAAAGGGGAATGTGCTTTCTTGGAAAGTAACATCCCTTGAGCTGAAGGTTTGTTTGGTTTCAAGGTCCATTACTTTGTAGGCCTTGTAGTCTGGCATGTACTCGAGGAATATGCATTTTGAGGCTCTAGGGTCTAGCTTGGTCTTGTTTGGTGATTTGTTTAAGGCAAAACATAAACATCCGAAGGTTTTTAGGTGGTCATAGGCTGGTTCCTTCTTGTGTAGTCTCTCATATGGGGTCTTCCATTGTAGATTCTTAGAGGGTATTCGATTTAGGAGGTATGTGGCTGTGAGGAGTGCTTCTCCCAAAAAATGCTTAGGTAGATTTGCTGTAAACAACAGGGCTTTGGTCATTTGAAGTAGGTGCTTGTGTTTGATTTCCACCACCCCATTCTGTTGTGGGGTGTAGGGGCAGCTTTTCAGACTCATAATTCCCATTTCTACAAAATATCTTCTGCATTCATGATTTATGAACTCCTTTCCATTATCGGTTTGAACCCTCAGAACTCTAGTGTCATACTGTTTTTCTACAGATTTGATAAATTGGGTGATGGTAGGTTGGGTTTCATTTTTATGTCGGAGTAGAAATGTCCAGGTTGCCATAGAGTAATCCTCTACAATGGTGAGGAAAAATTGTGAGCCATTTAAGGTTGGGATCTGATAGGGACCCCATAAATCCATGTGCAAAAGTTCAAAGGTTCTGGTGGTATTTATTTTGTGTTTGGGAAAGGGTTTCCTGTGTTGTTTTGCCATAGGACACACTTGACAAAGAGATAAATCATGAGCAGAAAATTTGATTTCATTGATATGTTGCATTTTTTCTCTAGAAACATGTCCTAATCTGTTGTGCCAAACATCAGAGGGTAAAATAGCACTAAAAGTAACATCTTTGGTTCTGTAGAAGTCTAGGGAAGGACCTTTGAGAGTCCCAGAAGGTAATAAGCTGTCAGGTCTTAGCTCATACAATCCACTCCTTGCCTTGATAGCTGCTACGATGCTGTTAGTCTGAAGGTCTTGCAAGAACAGATCATTAGAGACAAAATGGTAGCTACATCATTCTGTGTGGTAAGCTTATTTACTGAAAGTAAATTCTTGAAGAAAGTGGGTATATGTAATATGTTGTCAAGAGTGATTTTGTCACCAAGAGTAGCTTGGCATGTGTGCTTTACTTCTTGTTGTGTGCCATCCGGGAGGATAACAGGATCATACATCCTGTTTATTTCGTGACTGTGGCAGGAACTTAAATCCTTTATCATATGTGATGATGCTCTTGAATCTATCAACCAAGTACATGCATTTTTTGTGGTATGTGTATTTGTGTGGCCATTACCTGCGAAGTTTGCAAAACTCCCATCTTTACCTCACTTGTCCCCTTTCCTTTGATTGCTTTAGAGATTTCTTGCTGTATGAATGTGGCCAAATTTTGAGGAATCTGCTTGCCATTGTCAGTGGACTCAATGTGTTCAATTTGTGAATCTGCAGGTGAGTCACAAAGTGCAGCTAGGTTGGCTCTGCTTTTCTGTCCAATTAGCTCCCTATATCATTCAGGCACTCCATGGAGTTTGAAGCATGTTTCTACGGTATGTCCTGCCTTCCAACATTCCTCGCAATGCTTGTCTTCTTTTCTGGTGTGAGTTCTTTTACTGCCATTGTTGTTTCTGCCCCCTCTTATTGTGTTGAAATTGGATTGCTTTGCCATCATAGCAACATTCATAGAATTTTCATTGCTTGCATTGACTGTTCTTTATCTTTCAACAGTCTGTATCATAACATAGGCTCTGTTCACCATTGGCAGAGGCTCCATAAGCATTACTTGATTCACCACATGCTCATAATCTTCATTTAGGCCTATCAGAAATTGCGCCAGCCGATGAGTGTTCTCCTTTGTGTGAATTGCTTTGGCAGCATCGCATATACAGGTGGGTGTTGGGCTTAAGCTAGATAAATCATCTCAAAGTTTGCTTAGTTTTATGTGGTAAGCTGAAACAGTTAAGTTACCTTGTTTAAGTTGACTGATTTCTCTTTCAATCTGGTATAACAGTGGGCCATTAGCCTCTCCGAAGCGCTCCCTCAGTTCATCCTAGAGTTCTTTGGCCGTAGAAAATGATAGGAATGCATCTCTCAGCTCTTTGTTCATGGAGTTGAGGATCCAGGACTTGACCATGGAATCTCCCCTCCTCCATCTGGTAAGTAGAGTTCTATCCTCTGTTGGTTGAGTGCATGTTTCGTCAATGAAAGATAGTTTATCTTTGGCACAAAGAACTATCATCATTGCCTTGCTCCATGTCAAGTAGTTGTTGCCGGTGAAAAGTGTGGTAACAAGGATTGCTCCTGGTTTTCTGTGTTGGTGATGGAATATTTGTCTAGGTCTGTGGAGTCAAGATGGCTGGCTTCACTCTCAGCCATGGTCGACATTTTTGGTGATGAGTTGGATCAGACATAGGCTTTGATACCATGAAAGATGGGGTAAAATTTCTCTATTCAATTCATCACAAAGTGTATGTACATTTGCCGCCTATTTATAATGGAAGGGAACTAAAGACTATCGGCTATTGACTGTTGTGTATGTACAGCTGTGGAGACAAAGAGACAGAAAAACTGATGAACAAAGAAACACTGCCAGAGGTGGAAGATGCATTGTGGTCGATGGCAGGTTGCAGAGTGCAGAATGAGCATGGAACATGTGTGGTATGGTTCTGACTTGGAATTGCACAAGGTAGAGGCAGATGTAAGCCCATGCGTAACTTGGAGGCCCATAACCCGTCAACCCATGGAGCGAACCGGTCCAGGCATTACAACAAAATAAACCAGA
>JANZLH020000013.1:1926843-1938423 GCA_026770325.2 Erythroxylum fimbriatum | reverse complement strand
AAACGTAGTTAATTATATTAAATTTTTTATGGCATAAATTTTTAAATTTTAATAATATTTTTAGTTACAATATTATTCTTTTTTGTTTATTCATAATTTTAAAATAATGTGCATTATAATTTTAAATTTTCAATACTACATCATTTTGAATAAAAATAAATGAAATATGATAAAAGAGGTATTATAAATAAATAATATTATAAATTTATTTACATATAAATTTATTTATTTTAAAATATCTTGTTATTGATATATTTTCCTTAAATTTTTATAGTTATGTTATAATAGTTTGTTGACCTAAAATAATTATATCACTATTGTAATTTAATTTTAATAAAAGTTTTTATTAAAACAATTAAAATAAGTTTAAATAATATTTTTGGAATTTATAATACAAAAGTAAAATTTAAATATTAAAAATATTTTTAAAAATAATTAAACTATACGAATTTATTTATTTTTGCATGCTTAGGTTTGGTAAGTAGAAGTCAACCAGCCTATAGGACAGTCCTCCTCACCGTTGGTTAAGCTGAACTGGCTGAACGGTCCATCCCTTATCTTCTTTCTTTTGCATTTCGTAGTTACACTTGAAAGTCCCCTTATCTTTGTCCTACAAACTCAAATCTCATAACCATTGATTTTGCTTCATCACTATTCTCTTCTCAACTTCTTAGTTGGTAGAAATGCAAATGTTGGCATGCAATTCATGGTCACTGCAAAAATCAGCCATTGATGTCTTTCTCCAAAGTCCCTTTTTGATGGGTCGACGGCAGCTTCTGTGCTCTGCCTCTGTCCGCCCTCATGATCTCCACCCACCCTCACTTTTCAGGTCAACTTGTCACTTTACTTCTCAGTCCTTTCACAGGCTTATCATGATCGTTTTCTTATCATCTACATTGCCTTTTGTTATTGATTTCCAGATTAAAGATCAATCTATGTGATTGATGGTTGTTTGTTTCTAATGCTATTTCATGATAAAGAAATGGATTGAAGAAAAAGGTATGATAAGGTCTTTATGTTGGTTGCAACTTTGGTGGTTGTAGGGCTTTAAGAGATGGGAACAAGGATATTTGTGCAGCAATATGCAGAAGTAGTGCCATTACCGCTCGGAGGACTTTGCTTGCAAGTGTTTTCATGTATATGCTTTATCATCCTACAAGGTACTTATCAGGTCTGCACGATTCGGCTTTGTGTTAACTACATTGAAATTTGCGAAAGATACTTTCTTTTTGATTCCTTCATGCTAATTCAACATTAGTGGCAGACATCCCTCATCCATAATGAAGAATACTCAGTTCAGTGATCGTAGTTTCTCTCTTAAACATTAATGTTTACTAATTGTTTGTTAATATACAGCTGAAGCATTGGGGGATCCAACTGTAACAATCGAGGAAGTAACTCCTCCTGTTTTCCCTTCTGGACCGCTATTCCCTACTGAGGTTTGCACTGCATTACCTTTGTTTATGAGAAGAGGTGATTTACACTTAAAACTTTATGCCTGATCTTATCACTGACAGGACAGAATTGTACAACTGTTTGAGAAGAATACATACTCTGTCGTCAACATTTTTGATGTGACACTGCGGCCTCAACTAAACATAACTGGCGTTGTTGAGGTACATTAACGGTATCTTCTTGATGCTTTTGTCATCTATCAGAAACTGATGTAGAAAGCTACTGTATTGTCTGCAGATTCCAGAAGGAAATGGATCTGGTGTGGTCTGGGATGAACAGGGACATATTGTGACAAATTATCATGGTAAGAGCTATAGAAGAGATGATAGAATAAGGCTATATGATACGTAATGCTCCTGGAATTTTAATCATTCTTGAAAAATCTTTCACATTTTAGTATTCGAACAAAAGGTTGTCACTTATAATTTAGTAGTCCCCATAACCCCTTTGATGGAACTGACATGTACATAAGTATAAGCATGCAGACTTTTTCTTTGGAATATTAAGCATTTTACCTGTAAAATAATTAATTTGCTACAAGTTGCTTTTATCCATTTCAAGTTAGTTTTGCAGCATCACTCATGCTCTGCTTTCAACATGAATTTCTTTCAAGATTTTGACCTTTCTGTTGGTCTAGCAATATTATGCCTTCATTGCTTTGACGTCACTCTTATGAAAAAGCTAGTATTTCTGCAATACACATATTAATAGATTAATGAATTGTAGATTTGAAGCTAAATACTCTTTCTTCATGTAGTGATAGGTAATGCTCTTTCAAGAAATGCAAACCCTGGACAAGTTGTTGCCAAAGTTAATATTCTTGCATCAGAAGGGTGAACAACATTTATCTTCAATATCTGAGAAAAAATTTCATTATACTTTTGCATCATATTTTGTCATAATCTTTAGCTTTCTGCAGGTTACAAAAGAATTTTGAGGGAAAATTAGTTGGTGCAGATCGTGCTAAGGACCTTGCTGTGCTGAAGGTTCCTTTTTTTTTGGCAGTTATTTTCTGAGTTTTCAGATGTAGACAAGGCAGACTCATTCATTTTGTTTGTTCAACAGCAGGCTATCAAGTTTGAATGTTTCAGATATACCCTCTTGGTGATTGAGTGTTTATTCTGTTTGGTAACAAAGGTTTTGATCTTTCCTATGCCAGGTAGAAGCACCCAGAGATCTGTTGAGGCCAATAAATGTGGGCCAATCTTCGTTCCTAAAAGTTGGACAGCAATGTTTAGCAATAGGAAATCCATTTGGCTTCGATCACACTCTTACAGTTGGGGTTATCAGTGGATTGAACAGAGACATTTTTAGTCAAGCTGGAGTTACAATTGGCGGTGGAATTCAAACGGATGCAGCTATCAATCCTGGGAATAGGTTGTAACCTAAACAGATTCATACCTTGTAGATTTCTATTGAAGTTTATTTGATTTTTCCTATGAATGCTTGATACAATATGTCCAACATTCAGTTAGTTTTCTGTTAGCTGTTTTCATGTCTTCTACGATTCTCGTGGTTGCATACTTGTATGTTCTTATTGCCCTATACTTGTTATTTACATCAACTGGTTTAATGTGACAGTGGAGGTCCTTTACTGGATTCTAAAGGAAACCTGATTGGGATTAATACAGCCATTTTTACTCAGACAGGTAGGGATCCTTCTCTATTTTCGGTCACTTAATCACATAAACCATATAGTGCAGAAAGCAATCTTCTTGGTAACTTCACATGTTTGTAAGCTTAACATTGGCCGTTAGAATTTGTTATTGATCTGTCCAAAGATACACATTTCTGTTGAAGAACATAAGATTATGAGTAGCGATTTGCTTAGTTACTTTAAGAATGATCTCTTAACTAATAGCCATTTTCCTTTTTAATGGGTTTGACTGCTGGTTTCTGTTCAGGAGCATCAGCGGGCGTAGGATTTGCCATCCCATCTACAACAGTAGTCAAGATTGTGCCTCAATTAATCAATTTTGGCAGAGTAAGTTGTTTTACTAGTAACTCCATATACCTAGCT
Source organism: Erythroxylum fimbriatum (assembly GCA_026770325.2). Lineage (NCBI taxonomy): Eukaryota > Viridiplantae > Streptophyta > Magnoliopsida > Malpighiales > Erythroxylaceae > Erythroxylum > Erythroxylum fimbriatum. The sequence goes on along the minus strand of JANZLH020000013.1, from coordinate 1,934,948 downwards.
TGTTCCCAGTAAATAATTCCTTGAAAACTAAACTCATGATTGCTCTTGCCTTTGTCAGGTTGTCCGCGCTGGTTTGAATGTGGATTTTGCTCCTGATCTGGTTGCAAATCAACTTAATGTTCGAAATGGAGCTCTTGTCCTACTGGTATATGTTTAAAGTCCTGAAGAAACAGATCAATCATTTTATGAAATGTTAACCTCAATCCATGATATCGTGTGACTTGTAGCTTTCAAGTAGTTAACAGCTTCAAACTCCTTGTTATGAGCAGGTCCCTGGAAATAGCCTTGCAGCTAAGGCTGGTATACTCCCAACCAGAAGAGGTTTTGCTGGAAAAATTATTCTTGGTGATATTATTGTTGCAGTGGACGACAGACCTGTGAGATTTTCTTTTCAGAAACTGATCTTTTTTCTATTATTCCACTTCATATGCTTCCTATACCTTGCTTATCAGGAACCAATTTAAATCCCCGAGAAGGTTTCATGCTCAAATCTACTATTCTGATTCCATATCTTCATTTCTTCAACTACAAAATCTTCTGTTCCCTCAACACAAGCAGAATCAGACCATTTTCTGCTGACAGGTGAAAGGTTTTATATGTATGCTTTGTTTGACTTTGTTCAGGTTAAAAACAAAGCAGAGTTAGACAAAGTGTTGGATGAATATAATGTGGGTGACAAGGTGGTGTTGAGGATTCAGAGGGAAAGTGAGAATCTGGGACTGCCTGTGGTATTAGAAGAGAAGAGCTAAGGACATGGCTTGCTTATGTTTTTCTGTGAATGCGAACCTATGATCTTCCGAGTTGTTCAAAGTTTACAAGCTCTCCAAGCTGCATGCAGAAAAAGAAGTCTGCAGATAGAGGATTTGTAAATGTAAAGTGAACTGAAACTTTCTGATCCACCTTTTTACTTCTCTGTCAAAATCAGAGAACAAAAGTTGATTCTTCATTCTGGTCTGTAATCTATAGTTAAATGTTAGAGATACATTGCAAGCAAATATGTCACCTGAATCTAGAAAGTGTTGGTACCCAACTTGCCAGGATAAATTTCTTAGAGTGAGTCACAAATTGGCTAAAACAGGATCTGTTCAGGGGATGCAGGTGATCATCTTTGAAATTCTTCTTGGCAGGGGCATTTTATCCCTAGGGATGACTAAAGTCAGCAAATCAAGTTCAAATTGAAGGTCTTAATCTCAATTAATTTATGCAAAATGACGATATTTTGAGGATTGAATCATTTTGATGAATATATTAGACAATTTTAATTATTAAAATGATGACTTTTTTTATAATTTATGTCAAAATAATGTTATTTTGATTTCGATTTGATTGAATTTTAAATTGTTCAAATTCAATCTAATTAAATTTAAATTAAAAAAATAAAATCAACCTAATAATATTTGCATTTTATCCCAACTTGATTGGATGAATAATGCAATAATATATTTAAAAGTTTTTGAAAAAATAAATTATTATAAAAGAAATAATATTTTATTTATCTAACAATTAGAGTATATTTATTTTTCACTTTAATTTGAAACATTAAAAATTTTATTCTGAAATTTATCTTTAGTCAGTTTATAAAATTGAATAATAAAAATTTCCTTTCAATTGAAGGGTTTTGTCGCGGGAAAGACTAGCCCATTCTGCGAGCCGAGTGATGAGACCCAATGCAATGGGATCGACCACCCTTGAAAGTTGAAACTGAAGGACTCTGTTTTCCTGAGAGCAAAATCTTCTGAATTTAACGTCAACCCAGAATGTGTTTAGGGTTTTTGATAGTAATACATTCATATTCAGGTACATTCTTAAAACAGAGCTCATCGTTGCCTCAAGTTCTTTTCTTTTTACCATTTCTGGTTCTTTGCCGGTTTTTTTTTTAATTGCCTCAGCTATAATTAGTTGTAAGAGAATTGGGTATTTGGATTTTACTTAGTAGTTTGGAGATTGGAAATCTGGATTTTAGTTAGTAGTTGCTTGATGGCAAGAGGCCAACTTGCTTTTCTGCTTCGTATGTGTGCGTCGAAGAACAGTGTTTCTAGAGCTAAGGTTTTGGTCAGAACTCAAAATTTCGTTTCTTTACAAGAATTTGACAACTGGGTATTGGGGAATAAGTGTTGTTGTGCCTCTTCTTATGGGCGTTACCGTCAATTCTCAACCAAATTGGCGGACCTTTTTACGTCTGAATTTGGCTCGAAGAATCCAAAAGACGTTGGGACTTATAAGTCTGTTGATGAGAGAACATCTTCTTCATCGATCCAAGATGGTGAAGAAAAAAGCAATGAATATAGTTGTAGTAGTAGTGGTGTGACCGTTGTAGAAAGTGTCGAGTTTGAGGATGTTCTTGAGAATAGAGTTGAAGGTGGGATATGTGAAGTCAATGAAGGTAGTATTACTGATCTGACGAGAGTTACTGTTGGAGAGGAAAACAACAGTGAGGGTGTGCTCCTGAAGGAAAAAGTTGGGAAAGTTAATGTGGCATTTCGTGACCCTATAGAGTTGTATCAAGAACTCTGTAATGCTCAAGAGAAGCTGAAGCGATCAGATTGGCAGACTATACAGGATGTATTCTCTTGTTTTGGAAAATCGGGATGGGCAGCCAATCAGGCTCTTGCAGTTTATATTGGAATGTCATTCTTCCCTACTGCCGTTAGCAAGTTTCGTGACTTCTTCTCCAAGAGATGTTCTTCTGAGATTGCAATGCACTTGGTTATGCTTGGTCCATGTGATGAAGCTGTTAAATTTTTGTTTCCTATATTTGTTGAGTATTGTATAGAAGAATTCCCTGGTGAGATCAGGCGGTTTAAGAGTATGATTGAGTCAGCAGACCTCACAAAACCACACACATGGTTTCCTTTTGCACGAGCAATGAAACGTAAGATTATTTACCATTGTGGTCCAACAAACAGTGGTAAAACTTATAATGCATTACAACGTTTTATGGAAGCAAAAAAGGGTATTTATTGTAGTCCACTTAGACTTCTGGCAATGGAAGTTTTTGATAAGGTCAATGCTCTTGGTGTTTACTGTAGTCTTCTTACTGGTCAAGAAAAGAAGAAAGTCCCTTTTTCAAATCATGTTGCTTGCACTGTAGAAATGGTCTCAAGTGATGAATTGTATGATGTTGCTGTTATTGATGAGATCCAGATGATGGCTGACCCATATAGAGGTTATGCATGGACAAGAGCATTACTTGGATTGAAGGCTGATGAGATTCACTTATGTGGTGATCCTAGTGTTTTGAATATTGTTAGGAGGATCTGTTTAGAAACAGGGGATGAATTGTATGAACAACATTATGATAGATTCAAACCACTAGTGGTTGAAGCCAAAACTCTATTGGGAGATCTTCGTAACGTCCTATCTGGGGATTGTATAGTTGCATTTTCAAGAAGAGAGATCTTTGAGGTTAAAATGGCAATTGAGAAATACACCAAGCATCGCTGCTGTGTCATTTATGGTGCCTTACCACCAGAGACTCGTAGGCAGCAAGCTAGCTTATTTAATGATCAAGATAATGAGTTTGATGTGCTGGTTGCAAGTGATGCTGTGGGTATGGGGTTAAATCTGAATATCAAAAGAGTTGTTTTTAACAGTCTTTCAAAGTATAATGGTGACAAAAATGTTCCGGTTCCAGCATCACAGGTAAAACAGATTGCTGGAAGAGCTGGGAGGAGAGGCAGCCGATATCCAGAAGGATTGACAACTACCTTGCAACTGGAAGATCTGGATTACCTGATTGAGTGCTTAAAGCAGCCTTTTGATGAAGTTAAAAAGGTGGGTCTGTTTCCTTTCTTTGAGCAGGTTGAACTCTTTGCTGGGAAACTACCTAATGTTACTTTCTCCCAGCTGCTTGAAAAGTTTAGTGAAAATTGCCGTCTTGATGGTTCATACTTCTTGTGTAAACATGATCATATAAAGAAGATTGCAAATAGGTTGGAGAAGATTCAGGGACTATCCTTGGAAGATCGTTTCTTTTTTTGTTTTGCTCCAGTTAATATCAGAGATCCAAAAGCTATGCACTATCTTGTTAAGTATGCTTCGTTTTATAGTCAAAAAATCCCAGTTCATGCAGCGATGGGCATGCCGAAAGGATCTGCTAAAAATGATGAAGAGCTCTTAGATCTTGAGAGTAGGCATCAAGTCTTGTCTGCATATCTGTGGTTGTCAAATCAGTTCAAAGAAGGAAGTTTTCCGTATGCGAAGAAGGTTGAGGCAATGGCAACAGACATTGCTGAACTATTGGGTCAATCTCTTATCAAAGCTTGTTGGAAACCTGCTTCAAGGCATTCAGGGAAACCAGAGCCACAAAAGGAAGTAGGCTACATGAGGCCTAAGTCACTGATCAAACCAAATATGAAGTAAGTGATTCTAGTTGAGCTCATAAAATGGTTTTCCTGCTAGCAGCCAAATTCTAGTAAATCACTTTCACTTTTTAAATTTATTGTTGCTTGTTACTGTTTGTTTAACTTGTGTACCATTTATAAATATATCCTACTTACATTGGTTTCACGGTCTGTTGTGACTGATAAAGATTTCTCCCTTCTGCCAGGACTTGTGTCATAAATACGATTGGCTTTCCCATAATTATAGGCATTATATATGTACAAGCAAAACTGAATGAATGATAAAAAACGACTCCTTTACTCAATTGACACAATTCTACTTGTTTGCAATATGGAAGCAAGCGAAATCCATACAGGCAGCCATTAGGGAAAAAAACAAAGAAAATAAATTATTATATGGAATTTGAACCAATAAGTTAAATACTTTCATAAGTTGTCAACTGATTTCTTTTCTTTCTACCAGGAAAAGGCAAGAGGAGCACTCTAAGAAGGTGAAAGCATAGTGATTTTTGCAGGTACATGCACTACTAGTAGATTCACATTTAGACCAGTAGGCACTGCAGCTTACTTTGGATTGTTGAGTCTCCGTAGCTTCTCATGCATTTCCAAGTGGTTGCTGATCTTAGCACTTCTGAAATATCCCTGCATATGCCTTTTGATCATCTTCTTGATTAGAGTATATGTTTATTTATTACTTAATTGTTTACTTCTTGGAAAGTAGCCTTTAGTCAGTTTATCATTGGGATAAAAGATACCAGGCTCCCTTGTAATTTAACTTAATTTGAGAATAAGTCTTCATACGATTTTTTGGGGTGATTTTTAATTAAAAAATCTTTTCTTGAACTTCTTTTGAAAAAATAACAAGGAAACACACTTGATATGAACAATATACATGGACCATTCAAATGTTGTTGATATGGAGACCCAATCTAGTTATTAAATTCAACTCGAACCAATTAAATCAGTTATTTTAAAATTATTAGTTTGAGTTGAGTTTAATTGATTTGCGTCGGGTTTGAGTTAACTTAGATCATCGTGTCAACAATATTTGATTTATCTAAGTATGTTATTCGTATTACGTGTATTTTGTCGTTATTTTTTATCATAAGCTTTTTTTTTTTTGAAAATTTGAAAACTACAAACAATTGTTCAGTAATTTTATATGTTAGAGATTTTTTTAAAATAAGTTAAATTACAAGGGAGTTTTGCATCTTTTACGTATTTACTATTTACCATTATTTGATGCATGTATCAGATGTTGACATAGATTGTAGTGCTTGTCTTACAAAATGTACTGAAACATTCATATATCTAACACCCTGTCTGTCCAGAAGCATGCTAAAGCTTCCGACTCATAATTGCAGTTATAGTTTTGGATAGATGACAATGTTAACAAACTGAATCAACAGTGAAATGTGCTTTCTCTGTCAGGCCCCTTCAGGATATGTGAATTGCCTTCTGTTCAAGTGGCAAATTCATGAGCTGAGCTAAGCTGGTACTATTACCTAGGAGCAAGTGCTTTTGATGAGGATCTACTTACAAATGCAATCAGATTGTTGATCAGTCATCTTAGTATCCTCCACAACATTACTATACTACAAAGAGACTTTGTGATCACAACCTTTGTTTCTTAATCGGAGAAATCTGTTACCTTCTATTCAAATACTACTATGAAAAATCAGAGGAAATTGCATATTGGTGAAAAGCAATGGAAGCTTGCCGAATGCAAGCATTCTAACAATGTCAGGCCTTAATTTTCACCACCAGCGTATGATTTTAGTTTTTCTAGAGGCTATCGGTTTTGTACACTTCCCCCTAGTTTTGTCACTATGTAAATGTTGTTTCTTTTCTATCAGTCGCTTATGGTAATGTTACTTTTCTTCAACAAAAGCTTTTCTTTTCGTAATCATATCTCTGTGCCCACCAAGATTTTGGATCCAGCCGCTTTCATCAATCACCTGTAGAAGTTCTTGTGGTGGTCTGCCTGCAAAAGGCTAAGAAGAAAATCAGCTCTACGTTGGAAGTTTAAATGCAAACACTTCTACATGTTTTATAGAACAGGACTGGGTACGGCCTTACTTCCCTGTAGACTCTGTATCAATTTAATGAACTCTTTAATGAGGGGGTCTTGTATGCAGGTCTGCCGGGATCAAATTTTGTACAGTAGCATCGCAGACCACACATCTGTGCTCGTAAGGGCTTCCTTTCCAAATTGTTTTTGGTCTACAATCGTCACACCACAGCAAGTGTTGGCAAGGAGAGTTGGCCCACAACAACCTTCGCTGCTGGCACCCAAAGCACTTGCCCTGCTCCAGGCTTGTTTTGTATTTCTGTATACAGCAGCAAAGTCAATTGCTCTATTTGGTGTATCATTAGTAATAATGCTGTCAAGACTGAAAATGGATAGTAGAACTTTCCCATTCCTCACATCATAGAAATCAAATTCACGAAGAAAGAAGACTGATCTGTTATTCTGTTTTCTGGCAAGATCCTCCAGGACTTGATGGCTTTCTTGTGGTCTGATTTGCTTCCCTCCGAAGATCGGGTCTGGTTTCAAAAATTCAAGAAACCTCGAGTTCTCTGTTACCAAACTTTCCTCTTTACTCGAGTAAGACAACTTTTAGGATACCTTAAGGCTGCTCATAGTCAAATCATCTCTTTCATAGTGAACAGATGGAAGGTCGTCAAAGCTCCTTGTGTAATCAGAATCATCATCGACATCATTACTAAATGACGAGACATAAGAGCACGGGCTGTGTATGGGGTCTGGAAGGGGTACAGGTTGTTGCAATGGAGGCTTTGAAAGGCTGGGAAGAAGTATCATGTGGTTGGCATGTTTTTGTCGTCCAATAGGTATATATTTCATATGACAAAGTTCAGGAAAAGACTTCAAGAAATCACTAAGCTTTGGGAAGCCAAGAGAGGCATGGTCCAGCTCAAGTCCAAAAGAAGCCCTGAAATCAGATTTGAGAGAAGAAAGAGCATATTCTCCTTCACTCTTCGTTACCTGTTGTAAGAAGCTAGGGAGCCTCCTTTTCAGAGTTTTTAGCCATGCAGGAATGTCTTGATTGTGTGCTTGAGATTGAACAGAAGATGCCTTTGGTTTACCAGATATCAATTTGTCAACCCAAGATGTTAGTACGGGCGATTTATCCTCTTCCGGGGTCTTACAGTTAGATGTCTCTTTTACAGTCTTCTCTCCAACTGCCTGCAACTCTTGCATGTCTTTGGTTGTCCTAATATTGCATGTCAGGCAACTGGGGATCTCCTTTGTGTACTTCTCCTCATGTATCTCGGGCTGTAGCAGATGGCGGAAATTCTGGTCTTCAAAATGATGAGATGATTTATGACACTCAACTAGCAAGAGGCGTTTTGGGACAACACTCCTGATTTCAACTTGCTTGCCCATGATAGTCACATAGTGTGCTTCAACAGCTGCTGAAACGGACAATCTATCTTCGAAGGTGACAAAGCCAAATCCTCGAGATTCATTGATTTATTCAAAGAGTGCGACAAGCGCATTGCTGGTATGAAAATGTTAATCTTCTCTTGAGACTGATTTCTTGAATTTGAAGTTGTTTGTTGGCAAATAGCTGCCTTCTGTCATAAATTGCATGTAATAAATAGCTGCCTTCTGTCATTATTTGAATCAGGAGAAAGAAGAAAAGTTAGATGATGACGCAGTTTTGAACAAATTTTTCCGAGAGATATATTCAGACGCCGATGAAGACACTAGAAGAGCCATGAGCAAATCTTTTGTAA
>JANZLH020000013.1:1833420-1849275 GCA_026770325.2 Erythroxylum fimbriatum | reverse complement strand
AGATGTTGTAGCAGTTGCGATGAATGGGATAATGGATGGGGAAAGAGCACCAATGATTGCATTCAAAATGAGCTGATTCTGTCGGATCCAAAACTGATATGCTAGATTTGGTGTAGGTACATCCTCAACGATTATAATGGCTGGTGGACAAGGGTTAGTCTCATCTATGTAGCCCATGAGATCATAGCCAATAAAGAGACTGTGGAACTGTAGCCTCCGGGATAAATAGTTTGTTGATGTTAGTTTCAATGGAGCCTGAGCAACAGCGTTGATGGTGATCAGATTGGCAGAGACGTTGGACGATGAAGCAGAGAATGCAGACATGATGGAAAAAAAATGTTTTGACGTATGTCTATAGCTCTAATACCATAAAGGATTATGAATTGAAGTATTTTTATTGTATTGTGAGCTTTGAATTTATAGAGGCTGTAAGGGAAGACTTAGCTAATTAAGTGCCTAGACTAAAGCAATATATAACGTTACAAATCTGTACAGCTGGCTTAATCTAGTTAGTAGATTTCTATAGATATGCTAGTCTATGACATGGGCTTCACTGTGGGCTCTATCACCCTCATCAGAAAACTTTCGAGTTTTCGTCAACTATGTACACCTTCCTAGGGTTTTGTACATTTGTATTTGAAGTTCAGGATGGAAAAAGTGGGAAGAAAAAGGGAAAAAGTGGGAAGAAAAAGTCAACTATAAGCCGTTAGCAGAAATGGTAGACCATTAAAGGAACTCAGAATGGAGAATTACATTGTTGAATGGACTGAGAATTATAAGCCTAACGTGGATCCAACTTTTTTTTGTTAATTTTAAGTTCTTGGTATGTCAAATAATTTATTTAAAATATATAATATTTTACAATGATTAAAGAGTGCTATTGGTTTGGTCGATTAATAATTGAAATTGTGAAAAGTTGAATTTTTCGGTTTAATTTGTAACGTTATTTTAGTATAGAAATTTTAAATAAAATTGTAATAATTTATAAATTTTAAAAAATTAAGACAAGAATAATATTGTTTTAATTAATTACACTAAAATAATATTATTTTATAACAATCAAATGAGTTCAAACTAAACTTAAGGTATTAGAGAATTACATATTGACTAAACACGAAAATATTTAAGGGTTTATAAATAGTAAATGTCAATTGTCTAAATGACGAATTCTAGCCATTTTGACAATAATTGACACAAACTTAATTCTTGTTAATAGGTTATGCACTCTATATATTAAAAATGTTCATATTGTATTAGAGCAGGTTTAATCTGAATTATCCAACAGTCCGGTCCGATTATTAGTACGTTTATTTCAAGTGATAACTAGATGTTCAGTCATTTTAATAATGATTGACCTAAGTCCAATTCTTATCAAGGAACTTTATACTTTACTCATATTAAAAATTTTAATATAAGAAAATAAAGACAAAATACATCTATAGAAGAACATCATCATTTATCTGGCCTTCTTCCACTGACCTTACCCGTTCTAGTTATCTTTGTCATACCCTCATCAGAAAACGTTCGAGTTTTCATCAACCATGTACACCTTCCTAGGGTTTTGTACATTTGTATTTGAAGTTCAGGATGTTTAAAGAGAAAAAGGTCAAAAGTGGAAAGAAAAAGTCAACTATAAGTCGTTAGCAGAAATGGTAGACCATTAAAGGAATTCAGAATGGAGAATTACATCGTTGAATAGACTGAGAATTATAAGCCTAAGGTGGATCCAACTTTTTTATTATTTAAAATATATAATATTTTACAATGATTAAAAAGTTCTATTGGTTTGGCCGGTTCACAATTTTAATTATGAACGGTCCAACTTTTCGGTTAAATTTATTTTAATAGCTCAGGTTGTTAAAAACTGATTAATTTTAATAAATTACTGAGTTCTTATAAATTAAAATAAATCAATTAGTATTTATTTAACAATTTCTTTTTAATTAAATTTTAAATTTTTCGATAAATAAAGAAAATCTTTTTCAATTATATTTTGAATTCTTTAATTTATTTAATCTTTAGCTGATTTTAAGACGGTCTAATACCGATTGAACTTTTTAAATATTAAACTTTTGTTTTAATGATTTAATTTTCAGTCCAAATTTTAAAACATTGGTAATTTACATGTTTAAATAATAACGTATATAATATAAATTGCTCTTTTATAAAAGTTTGATTGAATTTCTACTTTCAAAGTCATAGTTTCCGCGTCTGCGGGAAAACGTGTTTAATATTTCAGGCTCTCCGTAATATTCTTTGACTTGAAAATCAATATATTGAATAGGAATTAAACGATCAAACTTGTGTTGTCTTGTCCTCTATGACATCTAGAACGTTAGCATTTATGCATTTGGCGTAAGCCAATAAATTACTTACTTTCCACTCCCCCGATCTCCAGGAATCATGTAAGAACATCAACTTATTTATTAGAGAGTACAGTACGTATTTCCGTGATTCATCAAATCCCTCAATGAGACAAGATGTAATGGTACAGGCAGTGGCGACCTCGGACCAAGAAGCTGTCCACAAACTTGCTCCATTGTTGGTCGAGAATTTGGGTGAAAGCGCAGGCATGCCAGTGCGATGCTGACCGCGAGGACCAAGCTTTGAGCAACTTCTTGATTGTTGTTGGGATAGGGGAGTCGTGAATCTAGCATATCTTTCAACATTAGAGATGGACAATCTCGTAGTTGTGTTATTGTGGAAACAATGTCTTCAGGATGTCTCCCCATGATTGTTTCTAGCACCACCACTCCAAAACTAAAGACGTCGCATTTCTCGTTCACAACTATGGTGTAAGCAAGCTCTGAAGAACTTGCAGTGAGAATAGAAAAGGAAAGGAAACCCAATTAGAGAGAAATTTCGATTAAGCAGTTTCATTAAGTTTATATAAAACTGCTGAAAATGAGTTAACCTGGCGCAATATATCCACGAGTACCGGCCACTACGGTTCGATTAGAAGAACCAGGATCGAGAATCCTAGCAGCACCAAAGTCTGAGATAAATCCATCCAACAAAGAATTTAAGAGGACGTTGTTGGTTGATATGTCTCTATGAACAATTGGAGGATTGCAATCATGATGCATGTAAGCTAAAGCATAAGCTACACGTCGGATGACTTTAACCCTTTTTCTCCAACCTAACTCCACAGCTAGAGAATCGGTCCTGAGAGCGTAAAACAAACTTCCTTTTTCCATGTATTCGTATACCAAGAACATGGATCGCCTATGCAAACAGAACCCGTGTAGCTTCACTATGTTCTTGTGACGAATTTCTGTCAGGATCTTCACCTCGTTCCTGAAACACTCGTCGAAAGCTGGTTCTTCAGATTCTAACCTGTGCAGTTTCTTAATTGCAACCACGTGGCCACTAGGAAGTTGAGTCTTGTAAACACTGCCGTAACCACCAGTTCCAATGCAATATCTGATGTCGAAATTATCAGTTGCTTTGATGATGTCTTGAAAAGCGATCCTTCCGTCGTAGTTCCAGATCGAGAATAGGTCTCCGTTTTTCAGTACCATAGACTCTTGTGGGGAAATCTTCATGGTACGTCGACGCCACCAGACAAACAAACACCCTAATGTTGAGAACGCTGTGAACACGATGATGGGAAGACCAATATAGAGAACTTTTTTGCTTCTCGGTCGTTCTATGGAGGGTGGTGAGCAAAGAACATTTATTTCTGCCATCAATAAACCTTTGTTGCCCAAAAATGCAGAAGGATGAGCCAACGTAAAGTTACATGGTATTTGACCCCAAAAAGAGTTGTATGAGAAATTATACTCGACCAACCTAGGTGAAAATTCAGGAATGGTACCGTTTAGATTGTTGTAGCTCAAGTTCAGAGACTCCAATCTTGTTAAATTTGCAAGCTTAACTGGGATAGGTCCTGCGAATTTGTTGTGGGAGAGATCCAAGAGTCGAAGTTCAGAAAACCTTTGTAAGGTTTCAGTTGGTAATAGGCCTATAAATTGATTGGTATGGGCAAAAAGCTCTTCCAATTTGGTTAACTGGCCTAGCTGACGAGGTAAACTATTGAAAATGTTGCAGCTAAGGTGCAAATACACCAAGCTTGTCAAATTTGAGAGTTGAACAGGTACAGGTCCACTAAACTTGTTCTCGGATAGGTCTAGGTAATAAAGATTGGAGAGTCCACGTATTTCTGTTGGGAAACCATGAAATTTATTCCCATAAAGAGACATTTCTTCTAATCGACTTAACTGGCCGAGCTGGGGAGGGACATTACCGGATAATTCGTTGTGTCCCAAGTACAAGAAACGTAGAGAACTCAAGTTGCCAACTTCTTTTGGTATTGATCCTACAAGTTATTTTTACCACTGAAAAATGATAAATAATCTAAAGATGATTTGAAAGCTGCGGATTGAAACTTAGTAGACAGAAGTTGTAAAATCATACCCGTGAGGCAATTGTAAGACAAGTCCAGAAATGTGAGTTTTGAAAGAGCTCCAATATTGGAAGGAATTTCTCCGGTGAGTACTTGCCCCATAAGATTAAGACGATCAAGGTTTTGTAAGTTAGAAAAGTTCATCTTCTTGAACTTGTCTTCAATAATCATACTATCGAAATATTCCGAAGCTAGATTGATCTCAACGACGCTTCCACCGCCGTCACAAGCTATTCCTGGCCACCTGCAGTGACTTCTGGTGCTGCTGTTGACGTCGCAGACATTGTAGTTTATACAGTCCGCCCACCACTCACTTTCCAGCAGCGCTTGCAGCTCCAGTTTTTGCCCGGTTTTCGATTCAAACGCATCGGTGCCGGTGGACATGGCTAAAGTGTGAGCCATCCATGTGAAAAACAACCAAGTCGAAGCAGCCATCTCTCTGCAAATGAAGGGTTAAATCCTTATACTTGCATGCATTAACTTGAGATTTGAGAATAGCCCTTAAAAGCCGAATTTAGGCACTAAATTGTGTTCGTTTAACACTGTTCTAAGTCAATTCATGGTGTGCAGTGGGATGTTGACTGCAAGTCATCCACTCTAACCAAATTCACGCTTGAGTGGTTTTTCATCTGATCACTTCAGCTTTTTGCCAATATTCAAATGTTATACAGTTGTGGTCGGTAGCTGGAAGAAAGCCATTTATTTATTTTTTACTATATACAATGGTATTTTTTTTAATTCACGTAAGAATTTATTATATATCCTAAAAGAGGTATTTAATAAATTAATAATTTAAATTAAGTGACAAATTTAATATAATAAATATTTACAACTATAAACATATTTTTCTCTTTGATTTATTATTTCTAACTTTCTAAGATAAGAAATAATAATAATGATCAAACTTGAAACTTTATATTATTAAATATATAAAACAACGACAGCAAACCCCAGTTAAATCCCGTTGAAACGCGATGTCTGGGGAGGTATAGTTGTACGCAATCTTACTTTTAACTAGTAGAGAGACTTTTTCCAATACGAATTTTATATTAATAAAGTTTTAAAAGTAAACTCTACTAATTAGACTTTGTACATTAAAAGTTTAATTTTTATTGCTTTCATTGATATAATAAAACAAGATAAGACTCTTATGCAGAATAAAAAAAATGTCTTTTTTAATTTATATTTAAAATAAATTTACCTAAAATTAAAATTTAATCTATACTTAAAAAAACAATTATCTCTTTGCGTTCAAAATTTAATTTAAAAAATTTATTATAATTTTAAATATATTTATATTCATATGGTATCAAAGATACCTGACCTCTTCCAATTCTTATTTCTTCGTGTAAATGAAAACTCGACTTTAATTCTTACAATTGTAGTTTTATATGGTTTGAATTATTAGTCTTGATTTACGTCTTAAAGTATAAAGTCAATTTTTATATTGTAGAAAACAATTCTTTGGAATGAAACATCAAATTGACCAAGGTCATTACTTTAGAATTTGCTAAATCCTATTGATCGAAGTGAACTAAACGGCTCAGACTAGGACTTGTAGGCCAGTGATGTCAAATTGGGACAAGTACTAATTCGTTTTTGGACCAAATTAGCTGGCATCAGATTGAGACAAGTAGCAAGCCAAGGGCAGAAAGAAGCTGATTAAGAGTCGATTTTGGTACTAACCTGATGGAGGAGGTCATTGTGAGTGGCTTCTTCTTTAAGGGGAACATGACTTTTATTAGGAGGAGAGTTGGAACTTTTGCATATCGTTTTTTTTAATTCTTTTGCTATGAAAATAGTTAAATTAGGGTACGTTCTGTCATGGAATTTCTTTTTCTTGGACGAAAGAACTGAAATCTATTAGTATGTTTGATTTCATAAGACTTCTAAATGAATGAAATATAATTTAATTATTCGGATATTAATTGTTCTTATCTATTATTGTTTTCGATTTATTTTTTAAGTTTATGATTTAACTTACTTTAATAATCCTTATTATTAAAAGCCAATCAATACAACAAAAAAACAAGTTTTACTTGTCCTCATGAGCATTCTTGCAAAAGACACATACCTTATCAGCCGAGTTAAACCACCGACACTTAGTTCAAAGATAGTTTTTAATAGTCAACCACACAAGACTTTGGGGTTAAAGGTATTTTTTCATATGAGTTCAAACCAAGGAACTTTTTGTAACCCAGCTCTAAAAATTTGATGACAAGAAGCATCGGTACTGAAGACACCTTTTTAGGGAGCCAGCAGATGTTATCACCAGAGGTAGTATTAGCGTGAAGAGGCAAGTGTTCCTGTGTAGCAGTGCAAATCTTCTGAAATTCCTTGTCCAATCTCCATCCTCCTGAATTTTCTGGACAGTAGAAGAAGAAAAGGAAGTGTACGTAAGCACGTTCTTGAATTTTCTGGACACCATAAGGAAGACTTGTTTATTCTTGAATTTTCTGAAGATTTGTTGCTTCAACTCTATACGCCTTAAAGATCAATCCAGTCTCGTCAGCTTTTAAATTGGAATACAAACCTTGGAGCTTGTGAATGTCATATATTATTATTTTTATTTATTTATGTTTTCAAGATAAAATAAACAGCAAATTAATAGAATATAAAAAAGAGAAATTTAAAAGAAATATATAAGTTTTTTAAAATATTGAAAATATATAAGTTATTCTTCTTCTTGTTATTACTATTATTATTATTATTATTTATTAATTTTCTTATTGTCATTGTTAATTTTCTTCTTCTTATTATATTATTAGTAATTTTATTATTTATTATTATTATTAATTTATTACTATTAATTTAAAAATATTGAAAATAAATAAATATTGAAAATATATAAGTTCTTCTTCTTCTCTTTCTTCTTCTTCTTCTTTCTTCTTCTTCTTCCTCTTCTTATTATTATTTATTAATTTTCTTAATGTTATTGTTAATTTTCTTCTTTTTATTATATTATTAGTAATTTTCTTATTTATTATTATTATTAATTTATTACTATTAATTTTCTTATTATATTATTATTAATTTTCTTAATAATAATAATAATATTCTTATTATTTTTATTTTTCTTATGATTAATTTATTATTATTATTATAACTAAATAATTATGTGAATTTTTTAAAAATATTTTTGTTCAATATATCAAACAAAGAAATAACATATTGTTAGTAACAGATAAAGAATGCACCGGTTATTTTATCACTTTCTCCGCCAATTGGTTCCTTTATTTTGTTCTCTCTCCTTCTAGGACTCAGAACTCAAAAAAGACCCCTTTATCTGTTCGAATTGCCCTTGACCTTCCGCATTATTACCACGTACCACTTTCCTATGCTCATGCTCTTTTAAACTGTCGAAGTCGTTAACGAAATCGGAAGTAATGGCCGACTGCTCGAATTCAAATGCTGTAGTTTCGGGTTCCAGTCCCAGGGAATCGGACTATCCAACTCGATACACTCGGAGGTGGCACCGTGCTCGTCGTTGCCTTGGCTTGGCCGGGGCTCTGGTTGTTCGACGAAGCTCTTGGTGTTTGAAGTGCATGGGCTCTGAGTCGGAACGAGATTCTCGCTCAGTCCCCAAGAATTGCTGATCTGCTTGCCAAAACTGATGTTTCTTACTTGTAAGTGTTTGCCTGTTTTAGTTGTTTGAGTTTGTGAAGTGAGTTGGAGTTGGTGGGAATATGGATGTTAGTCAAATAGAGTGAGAATGTTGATTGAATTCGGTTGTGCTAGCGAACTGTGTCCATTACTGTGTTGTAGACTTTGAAATGAAGCATGAAGAATATTGTGAATGAGCTGAACTTGAATTTGGAGTTTTAGCCTCGGTGCGGGCTGTTTGAGATTTTCGTTCGAGTAGAGTAAATACATGTGGTTTTACTTTGTTTACCTTTTGTTTTTCTCGGTTTGTGGTAAATATTAGACTAAGTTTGAGCTTTAAATTTTAGCTGGAGCAGTTCAGAGTGGTTTCTGAATGCAGACAACTGTTTTTCTGTGATTTGACTGTTTAAATCTACAGCTGTTTTTTAACAGCAGATAGCACTATTCAATTGTGTTGGGGGATAGTTGACTGTTTTCTCATGGATTGTTGGTTACAATATCTATGGAGACCCAAAATGACATAATCCTAATATTCATGAGTCATGACATAGTTTTGATGCCTGGGCATTAAATTTTCATGGAAATTGAGCTTTGGAAGCTTGAGTTGAAGTTGGCTGTTCAATTTGATAGTCATGATTATTCATAGGTCACTTGAACTGCTAACTTAGAAGAATCCATCATATTGTGAAAATGAAAGGAATTTTGCCGAAAAGAACCTTTTGCTGATGAAGATGTTGAGATGGATGACTGGCATACCGCTGCAACTTGGGTTAGAAAAATAAAAATATTTGTTGCAGTGGTTAGCATATTGACATGCTACAGTGTCATGCATGTACAGTTATTATTGTCGTGTCCAGATGGGCAGAATTTTATAAGACTTGAAATTTTGTCAAAAAAAATTGTTGTTAGGAACTGAGACAATTGAACATAATTAAGAGCTAGTAGTGTGGCTTTTGAGGTAGTGAATTTTCGAGTATAATTTGTTGATGCCTTGTATTAACCATTTAAGGATACTATGAGTTTGATCTATAGTATCCATAACTTTTTGTCCTAATTGATAATAGAGTATTTATGTATGATTTAGTGGTATTGTGCTTGTGGTTTATTGAATTTACTCCAAGTTTCTCAGGTAAAAAGCAGGTTGCTGGAAGTAGAATATTTGAAAACAAGTCCATTGAGCCGAGTACATCTGCTCAAAGTCTAGTGGAAAGAGACTATATTGGAAGTCAAACTCATGAGCTAGATCACACTCTTCATGTATGTTTATGCATATGTCTTTGTGTAAGATTGGGTTGCTCTTTATCCCTGACATGGAAGGTTAACTGTAGGAGGTTGCATCATCTTCGAGAAAACCTAAAGTCAAGAAGAAAGTTAGCAATGACATCTCGACATTTGATCAACCAGAGCCTGTTGAGCTTGAAGGTGACCTAGCCTAAGATGTGAATCAACTGTGCGTGTTTTGTTCAATCCTAATGCTAAGCTTATGGTACATACAACTTTTCTAGAGGCCACCATTGGGAACTTCTGTGAAATGTTGGAGGATTTATGTGGAAGAGCTGAAGTTCCTTGTGATGAACGTGATGAAGCAAGGTGGCTATCATTGCCAATGACTGATCTCAAAATGCTTGTTAATGAAATAACATCAATATGTGCGAAAAATCATTCTACATTTGGTTCCTTTAGATACTCTTGTAAGACTCTTAAGAGTTCTAGATCATCATATACATCGAGCAGAAGGTTTATCTATCAATGAATATGAACATGTAAGTGTCCTAATTCCACATCTTGCTCCCCTCTTTTTATCATCACCTTATTTTTCCTTTCAAGTATGTGTCCGCTGATTTCTTACTGATGGTGCATTCCTTAGTTTCTTTCTTATGAAGGTTATGCATGCTATAGTTGCAGCTAGTGAATCCTTTCCTAGGTGCAATCACTAAGAAGTCATATTTGTCAACTTCATTTCTCTGGCAGTTGGTTCTGTATTTTCATTTTAGATACTATGCAAATTGGTTTGCCTTGTTAAATTCTTGGGAAGTAAATGACCTAGATTTACTGCAAGTGGCCTTAAATGTACATACGTTGCTTGGTGACATTCTGGCCAATTTTATATGGCTGCAACTTATGTTGTGAAGTTTTTCTTTTAGAGTTAGTATTTCTCTTTTTAAATAAATCACATATGGTGACTGTTTTTGATGCTTGAAAATTTTTCCATATTCGGAGCACACTTCCAAGTCTTTATTAATGGACAAATTATCATAGTTTTCATTTTAAGGACCTGGATTGATGGTGTTCCCCTGTTAGATAGTGGGATCATTTCTTTGTTTCTGTGCAGAATCTTCACTGCATTTAAGATATCATGTTATTTTCTTTATTTGTTGCTTTCATGATGGTGCAGTCAGATTTAGATATAGTATCTTTAGTGTTTTGTGCCCTGGAATCCATTCATTCAGCGTTAGGAGTTATGGCAAATAATAGCATGCCAAAGCAGCTCTACAAGGCAGAGGTACATGTTTTGTTAGTTCTTCAATACGCCATTTGCTTTTGAGAGTTCCAGTGATTGTAATACATGACTGCTCATGCTATTGTTTCATCAGATCATTGAAAGGATCCTGGAATTCTCCAATCATGAGATAGTGGATGTTGTGTCAGCATATGATCCATCATATCGTGCTTTGCTCAAGCCAAATGAGAATTGGGAACCTGAAGAGAGGCCTGGTAGATTTGACCATTCTGTAATGTGCTTTCTCCTAATTTGTCATTGCATTTTATATACCTTCAAAACTAGTGAATATCTATGCTTATCATGCCTAAAGAATAAAAGAGAATAAAAGAATCTGATATATGTGATTTTATAGGGTGGTATTTATATCTGTGATTTTATAGGGTAGTAAAACCTACCGATTTCTGCTAACCTTTTTTATTCATATTTTGTGGTGGTTTACCATATATGTTTACTCTGTAAATGGATTTTACTATTTGTTGGTTCTGAACGTGTTATTATCTACTTTTGGTAGGTGAGGATGATGATGAGGCTGAAACTGATCATGGTTAAGCAAGCAAAAGGCGTCGTACCATAAAGAGTGTAAAAGTGAAGAAAACCTGCATTAAACAGGTATGCTTATCTATGTGCGTTTCCTGTAAAGATTCAATCACTGCTTAATGTTGGTTTGTTGGAAATTTTGTTCTTATCTTTTATGAAGATAATCCTTGACAGGGTCTCTGGTGCTATAAATACCATACTGCAGAAAATGTGCACAATTCTTGGCTTATTGAAGGATCTGTTATAATAGCAAAATTGTCCGATAGCTGCATTCTATAACTGGTGAAGACAAGCTTTGGTGGATAACTTCCAGCTCATACGATTGAAGGCAACTGGTTTACTCAATGCGGTACGAGGAATTAGTACATTGACTCCCTTTCCTCCTTCCCTCGTCAAAATGTTGCTTCTTCTTGATTACTTGTGTATTTGCATTTGAGCGTGCATGTTTTCCACACACCTGCATTGTTCCATTCTTTTAACCTCAGTATGCT
Source organism: Erythroxylum fimbriatum (assembly GCA_026770325.2). Taxonomy (NCBI): domain Eukaryota; kingdom Viridiplantae; phylum Streptophyta; class Magnoliopsida; order Malpighiales; family Erythroxylaceae; genus Erythroxylum; species Erythroxylum fimbriatum. Next base: position 1,837,736 of record JANZLH020000013.1, on the reverse strand, counting down.
TTTTTTAAATGTTTTTCTAGATATTCTACTCGTACACACAACATCGTGCATATGCAATAGATGAAATTGTCCAATTGCTCTGGAAATTACCGTTTTCTAAGCTAACACACAACTGAAAAGAGTTTGAAGATACACGTTCTGTTCCATACCCAATCACTAACAATCAGAAACAGAAAAGAAAAGAGAAGAAATATGCTGACAGTTTGCATCTAAATACCAGAAAGGTGATCAAACCAGTAATCCATGGAAATCAGAAAGCTTCCAAACGAAAATAAGAAAGAAGAGCAGAAGTCAGGCAGCGTCCTGCCTACAGGTTTACTTCAACAGATTCAAAGATAGTGGTTTATTACTTGAAGAGAAAGATACGCTGCCGTTGTCTTCCTCGGCCTTTTTCAGCTTCTTCTGAGTAAGTACTTTTCTTGTCCGAATTTCTCTATTTATTCTTTCTAATTTTTAAATTATTTCATTTAAATATTAATCTACACGAATAAAAATCTAATCTTATGTTAAAGTTCTAATCCTATACCTAAAATCAATGTTCTAAAAACATGATCGGATATCAAACCGGTCAAAGAAAATGTTAAAAGTTTAAATGTTCAACCGGTATTGAACCGTTACAAAACCGGATTATAATAAATAAGGAGTAAAAATTATGAAAATAAGTATAAAATAAAATACTTTATTGAAATAAAAATATACTAATAATACCTATTAATATATAATAAACTAATAATAAATTTAATAATTTAAACTAATTATGAATCTAATTAAAATTTAAAATAAAAATAAAAGTAAAAATTGTATTTCTTTATTATCATTAATTTAAAAATTCGTAAAAGTTGAAATATATTTAAAGAAAGTTAATAGAAAGAATTCTAAATGTATTTTAACTTCTTTTTTAATGTTCTTTAAACATGCTTTTTATAGTTTAAATATTTTTTAACACATTCTTAAATTATCCTAAGCAAGATTACATATATATATTAATTAATAATTCAATTTATTAATCAAATTTATGATAAAATAATAATTAGCTTTTAATAATAATAATATAAAAATTTTAAATTAAAGTATAAATAGATAAATAGAGAATCTAAATTTTGACAAATATAATTTATTAGTGAGATTAAATAAATTTAATATTTTTTAAGGATAAAAATAGTATTACATTTTTAACAATAATAACAAAAATTTTAATTAAAATATAAGTATATAAATAAAAATATAAGCTTTAAAAATATATTTTATTAATAAGATTGTGACACAATAAAAAAGAAAAAACTTTCAATAAAAATTTCAAAGTATTTTGAAAAACACCTTTTATAATAAGATTTCTGCGGTAACAATAAGTTAACACATGTACAATATAAAAAATGACAATCTATTAGGCCCCATATATTTTTTGGTCTTAGACCAAGGTATCCACCGGCGGACCTAGTTACTAATCCCTTCGTTAGTTTGTAGGCACCTCACAGGATGGGACAGCTGACTCAAAGATTTAAGGCTGCTCTATACTCAAAGTCAAGGATCGATTCTGACCTTTAGTAAAAGATGGATGAGTCCCTGCCACTCAATTACATATTTAAATAGCTTTCTCTTGTTCCAAGGATTGGGCTACACATATTAGATGATTATAATCGGTTTTTTGGAAAAGAGCTTACCGGTTTTTATAAGAAACTAGTCGGTTTTCTCTCGTAGAGATTATAAACATAAATTGAATCAAAACATAGGTCAATTTGTATTTATTTTGGTTAGACCGGCCAGGCCGGTCTTGTTTTTCAGTCATTGTCTAAAATCACAAAGTAATCATTACTAATCCATTTATGACACAAATTCATTATTTAATCTATATATTATCCAGAAAATCAATCAATTATGTATATATATATATATACACACAATAAATTTTGGGTTTAGAGATGAATTTTCATGATTAGTGGTATGTCTTTTGTGTGTGTGTGTATATACACGATGCAAATATCAAAACCCAGCTCTTATAGACGAAAACCTCTCCAATAGTGATTATGATAATGATATTAGCATGTACCTAGTTGGTAGTCCTGATCATGACATTAATGGTGATGGTGTTACTGACGGTCTAGCGGTCAAAAACTCTGACCTGGAGATATACCTGGTTGGGTGGAGGTTCTCACCAGTGATGTAGAAGCAGTTTATTGTTACCTTAAAAGTAAAGTAGAGAACAGGCTATTGCTTCCCGTTGACATCAAGGAAGTCGAAATATACAATTTTAATCCTTAGGACTTATCAGAAAAGCATAAACCAAATTGCGATAGATCTAAAGAATGGTATTTCTTCACTCCATAGTAGAACACTAAAGAATGATATTTCTTCACTTTATAGTAGAACACCAAAGCTTCCTTCCACCAGATAAGCTTACCCTTCATCTTCACTTTTTTTTTAAAAATCAGAATCGGTAGCTCTCCAAAATTCGTCTCCTGCTTTCCTATTCTGTCGCTCACTATTCCTGAACTTTTGATGTCACGGAGTGAAGAAATATCATTCTTCAGGTCTATCACAATTAGGCTTATATGTTTATGCTAAGTCCTGATAATTGAACTTGTATATGTCAGCTTCTCTAATGTTAGCCGAAGACAATGACTTGTTCTCTAACTTGTTCTTAAGGTAATATTAAATAACTTCTAGGTCATTCGGCGAAAGCCTCGCTCAGATAAGCATCTAAGTCGTGATTGGAAAAGATTGAAGTGTGTTTTAAAGGTGAGAGCAAATTGAATATATATTTATAGATACTAAATAGTTTATCTGAATTATAAATAGATTAATAATTACTAAATCAATCAGTGTGATAAGTAATGATTAAATATAGATTAGGAGTATGATTAACAGTGATCTAAATGAACAAGATTAGGAATAATTAACTTCACTTGGAAGTGTTTGTTAGGAAAAATTGAGATTGCTTCGGACTTTAATCTTCATCTTCAAATTAATTTAATTCCTAAATATTATCTCACAATCAATTTTTGTTTACTTTATTAATTTTGAAGTTGTATACAATATCTTTATTAAGTTATTAATTTGTAGTTTTAATTACTATTATTTAATACAGAATTTATTGCATAAAAAATAATATTTATTACACTTTATCACATTAAATAGATAGTACTTTTCCGTTTCCCATTTAGCTATACAAATAGCAAGTTGAGAATTTCAAGGGGGTAAACGTGGGCATGTTTGGTTCTACAGTATTTTTTTAGTTTTATTATTAAATTTAGTAAAATATATATTTTGTTAAATCTTTAAATTCTACTTTTGGTTTTAATTTATCCCCATTATGAAAATGACAAAAATAATTTTCATTTTTTATTATAATATAATTCATCATTAACTAAATATATACTATTTAGTACATAACATCAATCATTAACAATAATTATGAATATTATAATTTATTTAAAATTTAATTTATTCTGATTTTATTTATAATTGATTTTATGACAATAGAAATATTTCATATTTGATAATTATTTGATAAATATATTTAAATATAATATCTTTCAAATACATATTTGAAAACAATTAAAACTGTTATTAATGAAATAATTTTTTAAAAATATCAAGAACTTTCAATTGTAAGTTTACCAATAATTTTAATAACTAAAATACATATTAAGCAAATATTAAATTATAAATGAAATTTATAAAATAAAATTATTTAATTAATCTTATTCTTAATCTGTTTTTAATCATTACTTTTCACAATGATTGATTAGTCTATTTATAATTCGGATATATTTATTTAACTGAGAATGCATTGCATTCTGTTCTGTATCAACAGCCAAGGAAAGCTTAATTGCCTCTCTATTTGAACGACCAAAGTAGAAGCAAAAGGTACTGTCAGTGTTTGAAATACTCTTGCAAGATTCACACTAGCATTTATGCGTTGGCCTAAGCAAATCATGGAAGAACATTTATTTCTCTACTGTTGTCTACAGTGCATATTCCCGGATTCATTAAATCCCTCAATGAGACAAGATGTAATGTCCCAGGCAATGGCGACCCCGGACCAAGAAGCTGTCCGCAAACTTGTTCCATTGTTGGTCGAGAATTTGGGTGAAAACGCAGGCATGCCAGTGCGAGACTGACGAGAATAATCAAGCTTTGAGCAACTTCTTGATTGTTGTTGGGATAGGAGAGTCGTGAATCTAGCATATCTTTCAACATTAGAGATGGACAATCTCGTAGTAATGTTATCGTGGAAACAATTTCTTCAGGATGTCTCCCCATGATTGTTTCTAGCACCACCACTCCAAAGCTAAAAACGTCGCATTTCTCGTTCA
>JANZLH020000013.1:1814861-1825751 GCA_026770325.2 Erythroxylum fimbriatum | reverse complement strand
TGATATTTTAGTTATTATTTGAGAACAATTATATGATTGATGGTTGAAAAACTTATTTATATTTATTTATATTATTTGGTATATTTTTCTATTTTTTTAATATTACTAATATTATATATAATTAAATATAATTAATACATAATTACGACGTCACACCGGTTCAACCGGTGGTCGAATCGGTCAAAACGATCAAACTGGTGATCAGTAAAGCTTCCGGTTCGACGTCCGGTCCGGGTTTTAAAACCTTTGGCTTTGAGATTGTGAAGAATTAGAATATACCAATAGGAACTGCAGAGTCACCATTTGACAAGATATGCGTGAATGAGGCTAAAATAGTATCCTTTCCTTTTTTTGTCTGGGAGCATTACCAAAATTACTGTCAAATGGTCAACACCTCAGCTTTCAGATCGATGATTGTTATGGAGATAAATAAATAAGAGGGTCCGTCTCAAGTCTTGTCGCCAATGCCAGTGGTCTGGTAAGCATCCAACATCAAGTAACCAGATTCGTCTGCCGGCATAGATCAAAAGCAACCGACGAGTAAAAGGCAGCTTCCCAGTTCCCACGTGAGGGGACTACTGTTTCAGTAAGTTGTGGAAGGAGACGATTCACTTAAAGTCATGGGACATGCCAATTTATGATACCCAAAATGAATGAAAAATCAAGATAATTCCATCGAAGGTCAGGTTAATTTCTGAAGTTCAAGTATTGCTATTGGCCATCTGCATTAACTTTGGAATGGAATGATACCATTGAATTTGAATATGGCCTCAGCTAAGGAGTTCAGTTCTGACAAAAATAAAGAGCAGCACCTTTTAATCGGCTCAGGACTACATTTTCTTGCCTATATCATATAGTATAAAGCTCAGTTATGAAAGTTTCGCCTTAAGTTATCAACCAAAAATTAGTCAAGAGCTCCAAGAACTTAGGGCTTAGGATACACGCTGACTAAATTATTTTATATGGAAAGCCATTGATCCTGTCAATGAGGGTTTCTTGACTCTTTCAAAAGATGCAGATTGATAAAGTATGATGTGCAAATTGTAAGGACTAGACACACCTACTACTTAAGAAGGTACAAGTTTGATACGAAAATTCAATTATTTTAGTGTGTAAAATCAAATTAAAAGAATAAAGAGTATTTCAAGTTTTCAGAGTCTAATATTATTTATGAAAAAGAATCCTAAATCATGATTGAATCTTCATAAATTAGTTTAGGGTCAAAAAAACCCTAAAATTCCTTCAAACTTTTGGCAGTAAACTTTAGGATGCAGTAAAATTTGGGGTAGTTTTCTGGTGAAGTGGGTGGGACTTGCCGACATTGAGAAGGAATTAAGAACTAACCCAAGTGCAAACGTCGGTGGCTGAAGAGCTCACAAAATCCTTGCTAAGTTCTTCAGCACCAGTTAGTCGTTTCTGATGCATCCAAAACAGAATTGATGTTATTTTGGCTACTGAGTGTCGGTTCCTACAAGTCATTTAGATAAAAGACTACAGGCACTGGGAAATCTTTAGATTCCATCAGTAAAATTTGGAGTACACTACAGAGAGTACTGCTGAATATCAACATCCTCACATGGTAGGCCACAACCTAGTTACCATTTGCAGGGAAAATTTAACTTCTGGACCAAGTCTTGCAACAAACATGTAAACCTTCCTAAAATTTTCTACCTCAAACTGGCCCTGGACCCCATCCTTGCCCTTATATAGCTTGAAAAATTAAAGGGGTAGTAGTTTCGCAAACTTTTCAATTTTACACAAACGAAAACGAAAGTAATCAAAAACGAAATAATAAAAAGCACCAAAAATTTGGTAACACAGTTCGGCACACCTTGTCTACGTCTGTGGGGCTCTCACCCAACTTAATATATTCACAAAAATACAATAGATTTACCCAAGGCTTTATTGAGTCGACACCACTCAATCCTTGATACTATCTCTCAATCTCACTTCTTGTGAAAGAATTTCACACCCAATAATGCGACTGACTTGTGTTAACCTCGTCAAAGAATTTTTCTAAACTACTTTTAATTAAACGACAATTAATAAAAATAACTCAAGTACTCAATCAACTAAGAACATAACAACGATATGCTTGAGATAAAAGAAAGACTTCCCTATGGTTTCAGCTTCTCGAAATACATCTGAAAATATGTCCATCAGTTGAATTGATTCATCCCAGCTTCAACAACTCTAATTAAACCATATAAGATATTCCACAAACCATGTATATTTCACGCACAAATCCAGAAGAGCTTTGCGTGTTCTGAGTTATAAACACCTTGGGTTAACCCACAGTATTTTTCTCACAAAGAACACATGCACAACTCATATCAGCAAATCTAGAAAATCACACGTTAATGCCCATTGCACCGTTTCTTCTCTTACGCACACTTGAGATTTTCTTCAACTATAGATGGAGACGTGCCCAATTAACACCCACTACATAAGAACAATTTCTGGAATTTTTAAGTTCACCAACAGTATTTCACGCACAAAGAACCCATCCATAACACAGGATAGATCTTCTTTTTTTTTTTATATAGTGCATTTGATACTCTAGCTTAATCTCCAAACTTGTGGTCACTTCTTTTTTTACAGAGACTTCAACATCTAAGCCACGTGTCTCAGTTGATGAACCAATAAAATAAGTTATGAATGCAACTCCAATTTAAAATAGAGTTCTACATTATCCTAAAAATCCATCATACCTTTTCTCAAGATACACATCTATTCAAGATAGGATTCTATAACATCTAAAACATTATCCAAAATAGATTTTTGAATCCAAGTCAAATCAAAATTATTGTTTAATCATAACAAGATCTAGCTGTCATTACCTAATTAAATTCAATGTAAATCTTGAAGCCACATTATCTTATAGGTCCAATTATCTAATAATGCCAAAATAAATAATAAGATATATAACATATATCTTAACAATCTCTCCTTTTTTGACATTATTTGTCACATATTTAAAACTCTCCCTAAAGGAGATAATTGGACATATAAATATCAAATACACAATCCACATGAGATGAAAAAAGAACTCCCTCTTAATCAAATATCAAGTTCCAAAGAACATCACAATTATCCAATCATCCAAATTTTTCCCCCTTGTGAAAAAAAGATACCAAAAAGTAAGGCAAATAGTCACACATATACCTTGAAATCTCTCCCTGAATGGAACAGTCACTAAAAAGAATTTGATGTCTCCTCTTGGGACAAAACAATATCAAAACGCATAATCATAAGAATAAACCATAAGTGCAACGGAAGAATCATAAGTATGCCAAGATGACAATTTACTATTAGTCAATACATATGTCAACATATCATTACTTACTTCAATTCCATCTTCATAAGACTGATCAAATTCATAAACCCAAGCAAATAAAGATGAGTGTTGCTAGTGTAGTGAGAGAGAGAGATACCTAAGAGAGAGACCTACACTGATGAGAGAGCTAAAGAGTCTTCAGTGGAGCCAAATAGAAGTCGCAATATAAACTACTAAAAAGATAGGACGACAATGGCAACATAAAAGTTAAAGAACTAAAAAAGACAAATCTTTTTTTTAAGTTTCATTTTTTAAAACAACACAAAAAATAATTCAAAAATGTAAAGTACACAGTCCCTGTGTCCCTCGAAGAAATTCAAACATGGCCTTATTCCTCGTCATATTATCTTTGTCATCGATTTCTTCTTTTGAAGTAACTGATTTATTTTTTGTCCGAACAGTTTCTTCACAAGCAGTAACTAACTGTAAATCTAGACAATTTCTTGTTTTTCCTTCACAATATTTTTGTGTTTGTAATTGACCCTTTCTAATCCAAGTGTGTTTGGTACCATGGGTTGTTGTTGGAAATTTAATGGAGAGTGTCTAGATTTTCGATTTTGACCCATTTGCAACATCATTTGTAACATCTTGTAGCATTTAGGCCTTATGTGCCCGATAACTCTACAAAAATGACACGTGGTACAAATCTTTGATTCTTTCTCAATGTTTTTTCTTCTTAAACAGATCTGGACATATCATTTTTCTCCTCATTCACTTTAGAGCACTCACCCTTATAGTCAATTCCTTGAAAATCCCCTTTAACCATACCAATTTTCATTAACTTTTCTAGTTTTTTGTGCTTCCATTCAACATTATCAATCCCTTTTTGGCACTTACTAATTTCATTCTAACTTCACCAATCTCATCTAATGTAGACAATAACTTCTTCTCTAGATCTTGAATGATGTTCTTCATGGAAGTGTTTTCCTCCTTCAACTTCTCATTTTTCTTACATGTTTAGACCCATTTACCATACATTAACTCATTGGCTTCATAAATATCTTCCTTTTTATCAACTGAAGTACTGTAATCACTGTTATAATCTGAGATTGAGCTTTGAGCTAAATCGTCTGTGTTTTTCCCAAAATTTCCCGATTTACTCACTTTTTTGTCTTCAGTTACTTCCTTTTATGTTACTGTTAAACAAGTAACTGGACTTTTGCTGTACAAAGTAACTAACGTAGGACTATTCACAGCTTTTTCTTCACTTCAAGATTCGTTATCACTCCAAGTGCTCATATAGGATTTCCCTTTTCTCTTCTTCAAGATGTTAACATGCTTCGCTTAAACATGTTCGAGGCCTTGACACTCATGACATTAAATTCTCTTTACCTTTCTTTCTCCCTTTTAAGTTTTGGCTTATTATTTGAAGTTATTGTTCGATGAATTCCCGTCGTTTTGCCTAAACTCAGGTATGTCCTTTTTTACTCTCTTCAGCCACGTACTGAACTCTCGTGTTAATAGCTTCATATCCTCATTCTTGTCAGATTCATTTTCTTCATCATTCATACCTTTTCCAGTTTTAACTTGTAGTGTCAATCCTTTGCTTCTTTCTTGTTTACCCCTTAAAAGATTCATTTTGAAATTTATAAGAATTCTAATTACCTTCTCCAATGACAGATCATTAATGTTGTGGGCCTCCTCTATTGCTACAATTTTCGGAATAAATCTCAGAAGTAATGATCTCAATGTCTTATTGACTAGTTTCAGATTGGAATATTTCTTCCTGAGTTTATGTGCTTGCTTCGCTTATCTCGCAATCTTTCCTGAAAGTCTCCAATAGTTTCATTTTCATCCATCTTCAGTTCTTCAAACCTCACAGCTAACTTCTGTAGTTTTGACGTTATCACATATTTGGACCCTTCGTGAATATTCTGCAAAGTATCTCATGCTTCTTTAGTTGATTCATAGGCTGATATCATTGAGAAGCGTCCTTCATCAATAGCACTGAAAATTGCGTGCAATGCTTGTGAGTTTCCAAGTGCTCTTTCTTCTTCGACTCTTGTCCATTCAGATGGATCTTTTAGAACTGTCTCTCCCTTATCGTTAGTAATCATCAGATGTGTCTAGCCATGTAACATCGAGTTCCATGCTCTTGTTCCCTATGCCTGAATAAAGACTCTTATCCGTGATTTCTATGTAGGATAATTGGAACCGTCCAACAGCGGTGGCATGATAATTGATGCTCCTTCTCTTATGGCCATAATTGCGAAACCAAGATCCGCACCAACTTGCTACCAAGTTTTGAATCGATAACTTTGCTCTGATACCAATTGAAAAACTGAAGGGGGTAGTAGTTTCGTAAACTTTCCAATTTTACTGTGTTCGTCTCTTGCACAAACAAAAACTAAAACTAAAACAATCAAAAATGAAATAACAAATAACACTAAAAATTTGGTAACGTAGTTCGATACACCTTGTCTACATCTACAAGGCCCTCACCCAGCCTAATACTTTCACTAATGACAATAGTTTTTACACAAGGCTTTACTGAGCCAACACTACCTAACCCTTGACACTATCCCTCGTCCTCATTACCCGTGAAAGTAATTTCACACCCAATAGTACGATCGCCTCGTACTAACCTCAACAAAGGATTTTTCTCAATAATCTTATGAAACAATAACAGTAAATAAATCACTCAAGTGATTAAACTAACAACTTAACAAAAACAAAGACAACACTTAAGATAAAACGCAACTTCCTTAATTATGTCGCTTCATCATCGAAATAACGAGAAGTTGTCTACCAAGAACGCTGCTATAAATCTTTAATATAGTTACTGAAACTTCCCACGCACAGTAGCCATAAAATATCTCAAATCAATAAACGTTTCATCACATAAATGTTAATCTAATATAGCTAAGACCACCCTCAATTGTTGTTCAACAATAGGAAAGAATGCAGTTGGCCATCAACAATTATTCAGCCCATTTATGTCACCCAATCAATAGAAAACGTAGCAACATGATGGATTAATTAACAACGTAAAATCAACATCAACGCAGTCTAAGAAAAGACAACTATTAATATGCGTTGCGTGAATCAATAAAGACCCATTCAACTTAAAAATCCCAAAGTTGAAAGCTCCCAGCCAAAATCCAAGCAATCATGTAGCAAACCAAAGACAGGAAAAATGCTAGAGTCCTACACTAACACCCAAAAGATAAAAACGCAGCTGGAGACACACATGTATACCCTCTTCCAATTTCACACTCTGCACTACTGCCACATAATTCACTCAAAATCAATCATGCATTCTTTCCCACTTCAACGATGAGTCTTCAAACATACGTGATATATCACACCCCCTCTCAAGATAGACTTCTATCCAAGATGGGATTCTATAACGTCTAGAACATTATCCAAAATAATTTTTTGAATCTAAGTCAAATAAGGATTATTGGTTAGCTATCATCATCCAATTAATATCTTATAGGTCTAATTAATAAAGAATGCCAAAACTAATTACTTAGATATATAACATATATCCTAATAGATTTCAATGAAATCCTATTATGACTAGGATTTTTATCCCAAATAAATCTCATCTTCAAAGAGTCTCACATAAAGTAGAATAGTCATCATAATAATCTTCTTCAAATAATAAAAGATGTCTAATTACAAATAATGCCCAAAATATGATAACACACAACTTAACTTAGAGAAAGGGTTTGTTGGATCTTACAAAAAATAACCAATTAATCTTTTCATCTTCAAATCCATTAATAATAAAAACATCTAAGAAATCAACTTTTGAAGAGTCCAAGACTCGACTCTCTCTTCTTCTTCTTCGCTTAATGTCCACTTCCCATGTTGCAAACATTTCTTGGGCCCGTTTTGATAGTTTCCTTCTCAAACCATGAGGATCCAACCGAGCAATTTTGGGATAAAAATCAGCAGTGTTTGGTGTAGCAAACAATTTTTTAATCTTTCATACAAGATCCTTCAATCCGCTGGCAACATCCTCATCTCTGTAACTATTAACGTCCCTCGAGAGCATAAGATTACCTAGTATATTAAAAACAATAACAAACACTGTCTTTGCAACATTAACAACATCCCCTTCTTTATTTCTCAGGAACTACATTAGCTCACCAACTTTCTTCTCTTGTAACATGACCTGTGACTCGATAGCTTTCTTAGTGAACAATTCAGTCCTGCTGATAAACATATACAGATCTTCATGCAATCTAACCAGATCAGATATGATTTTTTCTCTTTGATATGTATCTCATTTGATTTTATCTTGTGTATCTTATTTATCTTGTATATCTTATTTGATCCTCAATATCTTATTTGTTCTTATTATCAGATACCAAAAACATGTATAAATACTTGTAAAAGCTATTCAGCTAAACACACAAGAAATACAATACAATTACATATCAATTGCTTTCTTCTTCTATTCTTTCATGGTATCAGAGCCTATACACTAATCCTATTACCGAGCTACACATTCAAGCTAATAATCCTTTTCTCAAACACCTACCCTGCATACAGAAACAACAGAAACCAACACACAAAACATCTTACCCTGCATGTAGAAACAACAGAAACCAACACACAATACATCCTCTTATTTTTTTTCAGAACCAGTACATCACAAATAAAATTCATTAATGGTTGATCCTACTTCCCCCACATTACCATTCAATCAGATCACAAACTTCCTAACCACAAAATTAGATTCTTCAAATTACCTCATCTGGCGTAACCAAATACATGCCATTCTTGTCACCTTTGATCTCATTGGCTATGTTGATGGATCAGTTCTACCACCTTCTGTCACTCAAGGTGTTGAATCTTCAGAATACCTCAAGTGGCAAAAATTTGATCGACTTGTCTACTTTTTTCTGACCGCCTCTCTTTCTGCTCCACTGCCTGCCCTGCCATTGGATGTACCACAGCTTGTGACCTCTGGCTTAATCTAGAGTAACACTTCATGCAATAATCCAGCTCCCAACGTTCTTTGCTCCGACGAAAACTACATACCCTACAAAAAGGACAATAATCGATTATCGAATACCTTGTGACTATCTCAACTATGGCAGATGAGCTAGTGGCTATATGTGATAAAATATCAGATTCTGACATTATACTTTTTACTTTAAATGGTTTACCTGCAAATTTTGAATCCTTCATCACGGCGGTGGAGCATCCCGAATCCAACATCTCCTTTGGTGAACTCCGGGCAAATCTCCTCATCTATGAACAACAACTTCTCTCATTTCACTCCTCTCCACCATCGGACACTGCTCTCGCCATTTCGTTGTCTGGCCATTCATCCTCTCCAAATACCTTCGGATGCGGCAGTTCCAGAACCAGGAGAGGAGGACACGGGTATCAACGTTTTAACCCTAATGGACAGGTTATAGAGTTGGGTTGATTGGGCCTAATGAACAAGGTCATGGACATGGGCTGATTGGGCCCTTAGTTTTTAGGCATAATTCTAATGGGCTGCACTAGTCTGGTTCCACTAGGCCAGCCTCTTTTAATCACTATTCCTCCAAGCCCAAACCCACTCAAACCCACCAGCGAAACCAATCTCATACCTATTTTAGGCCTAATAAACCTTCCCCTAAATGCCAAATTCATTGGAAAAGGGGCCATATTGTTGCACATTATCGTTTTCAATATTTTGAATCTTGAAATTGCCCACTTCCGACCCCCACAAACCCTAATAATTTATCTAATGCTTTCACTGCCCTCGACATCACCAAATCTTCCTATCCTTCAACTGTCACTTTTAACACTCTTGCAAAATGGCTACCTGACATTGGTGCTACAACCCATATGACTCTTGACCCTCAACTTGTTGAATCCTCAACACCATACAATGGTCCAAATATAGTGATTGTCAATAATGGATAAACTCTTCCTATTTCCTCTACTGGTAACCTCACATTCTCTACCCCCATTAGATCCCTTCACCTCAATGACATTTCAATTGTTCCTATTCTTACTTCCAATTTACTTTTTGTAGCTAAATTTGTTAAGGATAATTCCTGCATCATTGAATTTAATCCCTTTGGATTTTTTGGAATTTTAAGAATTTTTATGAAAATTTTGGGGGTATTTTTAGATTAAGAAAAATAAAATAAAATAAGAGATCAATTAAAATGTGACAAATGGCTAAATTATATTGTGACAGATGGTTCACATGCAAGGTGAAATGTGGCAAGAACTCTTTAATCCGTGTTGTTATCTTGTTTGTAAGGGAAAAACAAAAACATTTCTGCAGTCCATTATCGGTTGTCCTTCCCTGCATGCATTAACACCAAACAAAAGAAAACATCTCCTTGCTTATACATAAGTTATTTCTGTTTGTCCCCTCCACCGAAAGCTCTGACTATTGGAGTTTTTCTGGAAACAGGTAAGTGATAAAAAACTATGAGAATGTTCTGTTTTTAGGTTTTACATTCGATCTTGCATTTGAGATGTTTTAGTTAGGGGACAAGAATGACATAATGAGGTTTGTTGTTAGATATTAAAAGACATGCAAAAGCAGATATGCAGAAAAATTGCTGAACAGTCGACATTGGTGTGTTTTAAATGTTCAGGTTTTAATCTTGAATCTTGTGTTGTTATTAGAGTAAGTGGACTTGGAATGGGAGTAGAATTGTAGATAATATAAGTTAGAAATGATACAGAAGAAATGGAAAAATGCAACAGCTGAATGTAAGATAGAAAAGAAAAATGAAAACATGCAGATGAGTTTGGCATTTGCGTGAATAATATTATGTGTTTTTGGATGATTATATTGAATCTTATTTTTGATTTGTTTGAATTGTGACGAGCTGATATGGAAGTAATTGAGTTGGGTTAAGTGGCTTATGTGTTAATTGAATAGGATAGAAGTGAGAAAGATGAAGATAACGTTTTCGTTTTTAGAGAGAGAGAGAGAGCAGGAAATTCGTACATGAGTTTGGTTTTGGTGTTTTGTGATAAATCTTGAATCTTAGGTTGTTTTAAAGTAAGTTAAAGTAGAAATGCAAAGAGTATACATGAGGGATGATGAGGTAAGTGGAAAGAGAGAGTGCAGAAAGTGGGTAAACAAAGGTTGAAGATGATGAATAGTATTGAAAACTTTTGATTTTAGTATGTATGACTAATGTTGTATTTGAGTTGTTTTAACATAAGATAAGTTGCAAAAAAGGAGTAAATGTAGTATTGAAAACTTTTTGATTTTAGTATGTATGACTAATATTGTATTTGAGTTGTTTTAACATAAGATAAGTTGCAAAAAAGGAGTAAATGTAAGGGTATAACCTTGTGATGAGAAATTAAGTAAAGGAGAGGAAGAAGATGGAGGAGAATTGCTGCAAAAATGGGACAATTACGTGCAAAAAACGTGATGCTACAGTACAAGGTGGTGGTTACTTGTATAAGTTTATGATCAGAGTATTTCATTGAACAGCCTTGAGTCTTTTGCCTACAACTTTTTCTTCTAAACTCCAAATGACTTTAAACTTGGACCAATAGATTCCTAAGACATTTTTCTTTCTCTCCATAAAAATTTAGAGTTATCTGAATTGATTTGAAAGTGATTG
>JANZLH020000013.1:1610840-1624667 GCA_026770325.2 Erythroxylum fimbriatum | reverse complement strand
GACAACCAAACAGTCAACTGACTTCTTAGAAAAGTTCTTCTAAAAAAAGTTTTACTGACAAAAGCTCTACTGATATAAGCCTATCCAAACAGACACTAAGTTACCTAAACATCACACCATACACAGATATACACAATGAATACAATTTAAAACCTGATCAGGGTATGATGATTTGAGGGTTTAACAAGTTTAAACCCATATTATAAGCTCCTCAGGTTTAACAGCAATCTAATAGGACTGGAAATTTTGTTCTTGTATAGAGTCTCAAACTTTACAGGAACATTCAAGTTATATATTTGGCTAACCTTTTCTTTTAAGGGAAAAATCCAATTCTCTTGATTAGATTTTGCATTGTACCAATTTGTTTATATTAATATTAAGGCTATGTTAGCTTTTATATTTTTATCTTATACCCATTTTATGTATAATTATTTATAAGATTGTTAAAAAAATAATGAAAGAATGTTAATTAAAAGTTGTTTTCTTCTTATAACTTTGACAATGGATATGTTGGCTTAATTCTCTACTTGTTGAATTTGGATTCTCTGTATTAATCCACTTTTGTACCGTGACAATATAAGCGCTACTTTTCTTGCTTCAGATTCTAGTTTCTTCAAGCTCGTACCAATCATATTAAAATTGATATACATTTTGTTCGTGATTTGGTTGTGAAGAAATTTCTATTCGTACCTCATATATTGGCTTCTTATCAACTTGCAGTCATTCTCACAAAACTATTAGATTCTAATGTTCTTCCAAACATTAGCTTGCGGGATTGATAACAAAATATTTTCCTAATCCTTTATGTTGTAATTACATTAAAAAAAACATCCCATTGTGCCTAATCATTTTAGTTTGTATATAATCACATGTAATTAATCATTTAGTTTGGATACAATCAAATACAAATTGATACATCTTATCTCAAATTGTGTATAAAGACAGTGTGCATTATAATGCAACTTTAACATAAGAAATCAATACATTACAGTTCAGTATCAATTTCTCAGCTTTATTCTTCCTTTCAGATAGTAAAGCTCTTCTTTTCTGTTCTGATGCGGTCAACTAACTAACTACAAGTAACTTTAACTAAGAAAATGTCTTACAATCTTGTACCACACAAAAGGATGAAGAAGATGGTGGTCCTTTTGTTTTATAGATGTAAAGCGTGCAACATGTAAAACATGATGAAGCTGCTTAAAGAGATTTGAATGCCCAGTTCAGGAGGGATTATAAGCCCTGGAAAGTGTAATCTAAGTGTTAAAAAAATGGTACAAAAAGCCAGGAATCCGGATCCCCTACACCTGACTGACTCAGATATAAAGCGTATGAAAGGTGAAAAAGAACTGGCAATTTCTTAAGGAAAAAGAATAGTCTCTGTGAACTTTACTCCACTTTCGTCTGAATTGTTTAATAGCTCCTTAAAGACAAGAGCTGAATAGTAGATGTTAGGAGCTGAGGACATTCTTTACTTCAATAATCGAGGGTCTTAAATGCATGCACTGCATTCGTTTTGCACCAAATTACTTGTTCTGAGTAAGCTGCATATAAACATACTTCCAAGTTAGATGTACCAAATGATCTTCCTGATTCTGCAGACCAGAAACTCAATTGAAGATTAAAACTAATTTCCTTCATTTATCTCTGCCCTTCAGGCTATATAATTGATATAAGCTATCTACAGTTGAACTTGTAAAAAATCTGCAGATGTATCTCAACGCAGGGTCAAGAGTTAAAAATGGTGATCTATAAGGAATTTAAGAGTTAATTGACACTAAAAATTTCTTGGTTTCTGCTGAAAACTTCTGATATAATCATAATTTTATTAGAGACTGAAAATTTTCTGGGTTTCAGCTGAAAGACTTCTGAAATAATCAAAATTTTATGAGACTATCCTGTTGCAAGCTTCTCAAAGTTAATGAAACGGACTCTTCTTGTCAAAAGTCACCTGAGGAAGATATTCGTTACTGATCTTCAAACAACACGGAAGGGTATAAGCTATTGAGTGCTGCACCTGAAGAGGAACTGGCAATTTATGGAAACAAAGACAGGGTGAAGAAAGAGACAAATAGGATTTTCTGGGAAAAATTTTCACAATTGCATAAAGTAAATTCCCAACAACACTTATTCTATCACTTTTGACCATTTTTGGCATAAAAATTCTTCCTTACCACTGTCATAAACTCAGTACGTCAATTACTTCTGTTGCAATGCACTTCTTTATTCCTTCTTCCCCTAGTCCAAAGCTGAAAGAAATCTCATAAGTTAAGAATAGTATGACAGAAAGTGCATACTTAACAGGGTTACATTGGCCTAAAATGAAAAAAAATTCAGTATTAATTTATATGAATTTTTAATTTAAGGTAAAAAATAAAGATAAAGACATGGTCAAAATGAAGGAACAAACAAAGAAAATGGATCTTCTCATTTCAACTTTTTAGACTTTAAGTTTATTAAAATAAAAAAATTAAAGCCTATTGGATAGACTTAATAGTCAAGTGTCAGCCTAGCTACTATACTACTACATAGCTCTTCTTTGGTTAAAGAACCAGAAGACTTAACAAGAAGGAAGATGGAATCTATCTTTAAACTTAGATTACAGAAATGCCCAGATCTTTCAATGCTTTCACTAATGGAAAAAAAGATTCTCGTGGTTGCAAGATGGCCACTTCTGATTGATACTTGACCATCACAGCAGGCAAAAATGACTGTACATCGAAAGTAGATTAGTGTACAATGCAGAAGTATAAGGAACATTGTGGGACAGCATAATACTAGATTTACATTTGTGAAAAAAGGCATTTATCATGTTACTTTCCTGACACAAAGATATCAGACCTAAATGGGGTCATTCTGGGAACTAGTTGATGCTGTTTTCTTATGAAGCCTCTGATAAGAACAGATTTGAGTAACTGCAACTCTTTATATATATATACAGATATGTATATTATCTGACAAGCCATCCTCTGCAGGAATTTTAAGTTGTAGTGCACATCACCATCTTTCAATCTTGCTTTCCATGATTTCCTTAGCTGATGTTTATCATGTGGTAGCAGCCACAGTTCCCCTATATGTTGCTATGATGTTCGCCTATATTTCAGTGAAATGGTGCAGGCTTTTCACACCAGATCAATGTGCAGGCATAAACAAGTTTGTTGCCAAGTTTTCAATTCCACTCCTGTCATTCCAAGTTATTTCCGCTAACAACCCATACAAAATGAACATAAGACTCATACTCTCTGACTTTCTCCAAAAACTACTGGCAATTTTGGTACTTGCAGCAGTCACCAGAATTAGCTCGAGAGGGAGGATGAATTGGATCATCACCGGCCTGTCTCTGTCAACATTGCCAAACACTTTGATCCTCGGAATCCCGCTTTTGAAGGCCATGTATGGCGTTGAAGCTGAGACACTACTTTCCCAGATAGTTGTTTTACAAAGCATAATCTGGTACAACCTCTTGCTGTTTATGTTTGAGCTCAATGGCACCAGGGCAGCTTCTGCTATCCCACCTTCTGAAACTACAGGTAGGTTTTGGCTTAAAATGTCCATAATCTTGGCCTATAATGCATTCAACTATTGATCTAAAATCCTGTTCAGTCAACTTTAGTTACAGAAGATAACTCAAGTGGGGTCCCCCCCAAAACCTTTTCAGTTCTATGTCCATAATGTTTCCTGATATTTCCATGATGCCAGTAGCTTTAGTAGCAATCAAGTTATTTTTCCTGTTACCAATTTCTAACATCAGAGTAAAGATCTACAATCACTGTGCTGCTGTTGATACAATTTTTTTCTAAGCTGTATTATTTATCTTCTTACATTCTTCCATGGTAATCTTGTTTGATATGTTTCCAGGGGATGTGCAGGATTCTCAAGACATGCAAACAAAAGAAAGAGAAGAGGAATTACAAACTGGAAGATCAACAAAATTCTCAACCTTGCTCATTCTCTTCACAGTGGGAAAAAAGCTGGTGGGCAATCCCAATTTTCATGCTACATTGGTGGGTCTTATTTGGGCAAGCATACACTTCAGGTAAATTCTGCTGATACACCTGAGATAGATTCGGTTTCAAGATATAGTCTATAAATTCGTCATCTTATTTCTGAGATAAAGCTGAAACTTTCTTCAGATGGGGAGTGAAAATGCCTGAAATTGTTGATAAATCTATAACAATACTATCAACAGGAGGACTTGGCATGGCAATGTTCAGCTTAGGTAGTTTTTTTTAACCTGTCAATAAACTAAAACCGAACATATTTCACAAGAATCCTGGAAACACTTACATCCTGAAACCCAAACAGGTCTGTTCATGGCATCACGAACCAGTATAATAGCATGTGGCTTCAGGATGGCAGCAATGACCCTGGTAATTAAGTTCCTTGCAGGGCCTGCTCTAATGGCAGCTTCTTCCAGTGCCCTGGGACTAAGAGGTACAGTGTTAAGAGTGGCACTAGTTCAGGTGAGTAAAGATTTCGTTTCTCAGATCAACCATCAGGTTTTAGATAGGTTTAACAACAATTCCATGACACATTTATAGGCAGCTCTTCCACAAGGAATCGTGCCATTTGTTTTCGCGAAAGAGTACAATGTTCATCCTGAAATATTGAGTACAGCGTAAGCAAATCTTGGCGTTTCTTTAAAATTCAATCACTTTCTTGCTTTATTCTTTGAAAACTCTACTCAAGCTTCATCCTCCACTGCAGGGTAATCACTGGCTTACTCATTGCTCTGCCAATAGCTTTGTTGTACTACTTCTTATTGGCATTGTGAACGAGCATCAAAAAAAGAAAAAGAAAAAAAAAACCAGAAACAGATGTTTCTGCTACAAACAGGAAGGTCAGGAGATGATCAAAAGTGTTTAGAGATGGAACTCAGGCAATCTCATTCGATTTAACTCAGTTGTGACACACAATTCTTTACAAAGAATACACAGACATAAGAATTATACTATCAGTAATGTGTAGATAAATAGCATTACATTGTTATTATTAACATAGTGTTAAGTTTTATACAATGACAGATAGGAACTTCTGTCTGTTCAAAAACTGTATTCCTTGATCATTGGAGTTGCAGACAAAATTTAGAAGTTCAGAACAGTGTTGGAGAAATAATATTTTTCATTTTATTTTTCTTTTAGTCATGATTCAATATGAAGAGAACTGAATTCAATCTCACCTAACTACTAATTTTCAGTAATAAAATTTTTTTTATTCAAGATTGTTTTCTCCTTTTGTTCTTAACATAATTCAGTGCCTATTTGGACGGGTTTTTGAACAATAAGCACTTTTCTCCACCACAAAAACTTTTTTTTAAGATAGTTACTTTGTTATACCAAACCTTGAAGATAGTCTCCTGAGAAACTTATGATTTAGGAGGTTTAAGCTTTTTGAGTTTTAAATAATTTATTAAAAATACGTGATTTATATATTATTACATGAATTTTACGAATTACTTAACACTCAAAAAAATAAAAATTATGAATTTTACCAATAAAAGAAATATTGCTTTATGATAGAGTATTAATTAATTTAAGAAAAATTTCAATATAAGAAAAGAAAATTCATTTTGTATGAGAATTTTTAAATTGAGTTCATATATTTAAAAAATAATAATTACGGATTCATGCATTATTAAATAAATTAATAAATATTAGATATTTTGCAATTTTATGCTATTTTTAAAATTCTTAATGTTATCTTAACTAAAATTTACAAAGTCAAGTAAATAATCAGGAAGAAGATATCTTTTTGTTCTCTTTGATTTTTTTATAAAATAGAAAAATATAAGCCATCCGAGTCTTTTACATGAATTTCAATGAAGAATAAATTCAGGAAAAGTAGAATAGAAATTAGTATGCTATAATATGATGAGAATACAATCAAGCAGTCAAACTGCACAAAAACATTGAATAAAAAAAAGTTTGATTCTTATTCTCTAGTTTTTTTTTAGGATACATCAAATCTGAATTTTTTTTTTTCTGTTTTTTCGTATCAAGCGTTTCAAAAGAATAAAGGCATTATATCATTTCATATCATTGCATGACGGATCGGGAAATTATTAGGCAGAATATAAAAAAATTTCATCATTGTTAGATCAATTCATATAATTGTATAAAGAACGATCTAATAATGTCAATAAATAGGAAATTCAAAATAATGAAAGATAGAAATGGAGGAATGTCTATAATACTTAGATTTAATTAGATACAATTTGAAAAAAAATTTAGGTTCATTGATCGGGATTTAATAAAAGAACTTTATAAGTTTCTAAAAATTAAACCTATAAATCAAGAAATTGAATTTCAATTATTTATGAAAAATATCAATTAATAGAACCGTTGATCGGAGAGAGGGATGATGTAAATGAATAGCGTACTGGTTTTGCAGCCTTGGGCAAGAGGTCACGTGATCACCAAGAAAATCAATCATAATTAGTCAAAATAACCGATCAACGGTCCACACAGAAGCACTAGTTAGATCAGAGGGCCAATTTTTTTCCACGGATAAAGAGAATAATACACAAAACTCCACCGATAAAGAAAAAGTGTTCAAATTAGGGTTTTGGCCTCCCCTTTAAATAAAACCCCAAACCCCAAACAGAAGGTCACCCATTTCTTGTGTCTCTTTCGTTGTGTATCAATCAGTTCAAATCATGGCCAAGGGTCCAGGTCTTTACACTGAGATTGGCAAGAAAGCCAGAGGTACCCATTGTCTTCTCCATTATCCTTATCTATTTTTGTTCTTTTATGGCAAGCTATTTCTCTCTCATTTTATCTGAAGATTGGAACTTTTATTGAAAGATTGTTATTTGGATGTTCATGTGTGTTTTATGTCCTGGTGATTCTTAATGCGTATTTATTAGTTTTGGGTTTTATTCTCAGATCTATTGTACAAGGATTACCAGACTGACCACAAGTTCACGATTACTACTTACTCACCTACTGGAGTTGTAAGTCTCTCATTCTACTTCAGTTTAAATCCAATTCTTTTTTTCAACTTTGTTTATCCAGTGGTTTTTCTCTTCCTAGTTTTTCTTTAGTAGATTTGCTAGTATGTTCTATGGATTATTAGTTCAGGCTCTTTTGCATCGAGATTTTGGTGCCATTTGCTTGTAGAGGTTGGTTCACTTTCAGATTTTACCAAATGCACATTTTTACGTGACCTTAATGGCGGTGACGCTGGGGTTTGGGTTGTGTTGGTTAAATGGGGATCACCTTTTCTGTTCTTTTGGTTTTATTCTTAGCTAACTGTTCGTTCTACATGTTAGAAAGTATTATTTTAGAGAGGAAAATGAGGGATTTTATTGATGATTTAGTTATTTTTGCTTATTTATTTCCTCATCAAATGAGATTGTAGGCAAGCAGGAATTAAATTTTTCCACAAAATTAGTGATAACCCACTGAACAAATAGTATGCTGGAGATGGAAGCTGATCATAAGCTGTATGAACTTTAACCCCTAACTGCCTTGTTTGACAAGGCTTGAAGTCTAGACTCTAGACGCCTCATTTTTTTAATTAAATGCTCTCATTTGTAACTTATATTTATTAATTTTTCTTCTGTTTATTGAAGTATTTATTCCCTTTAGCATATTGTTCTGACCCTTATCTACATTTTACTATTGCAGTCCATTACATCCTCAGGAACAAAGAAAGGTGATTTATTTTTTGCTGATGTAAACACTCAGCTGAAGAACAAGAATATCACAACAGATATCAAAGTGGACACAAGCTCCAACGTGAGATACAGTCATTGGTTCATATTTATGCAAATTTGCATGGAACTTTCATCGTCCATTTCTTGTTCCGCTTAATTTCTATTTATCTAACTCTTTTACCCACAAAAGCTTGCATTGACACCGTACTAGGAATTTCATGTTCAAGTCTTTGATTATATTCCTGTCTTTGGAAATTATATTATTTTGCGATTATGTTCTTCTCTGTGTCAATTTTTTCTGGTTTAAAATCATTGTTGATCATTGGCTCCCTCAGTTGCAATTTTATATCTTTGTCAGCTCCTTACCACCATCACGGTTAATGAACCAGCTCCTGGACTGAAGACAATTTTTAGCTTCAAAGTTCCTGATCAAAGGTCTGGCAAGGTGAGGTGTTTATAGTTGGCTTATGCAAAAGCGAAGCCTATAGAATTCTTCTGTTGGCTTCTGGTTAAGATTAACCTCTTGAAATAGTTACTAGGTTGTTGGTTTTGGTATAAAATACTGGAGGTTCATCCCTTTCTTTTTTTTAAAATTTAATGATCAAGAGTACAGTGTTCTTTATCCATTATGTTGTACAGCTAGAACTGCAATACTTGCACGACTATGCAGCTGTAAGCTCAAGCATAGCATTGACAACAAACCCAACTGTAAACTTCTCGGGTGTGATTGGATCTAGTGTTCTTGCGCTTGGTACTGATGTCTCTTTTGACACCAAAACTGGGAACTTCACCAAGTGCAATGCTGGATTGAACTTTGCTAATGAGGACCTTATTGCTTCATTGACTTTGTGAGTGTCCATTTTTTTGTCAAATGTTCTACTTAACATGTTTGGTTGCATGTAGTCTAAAGGTAACTTCCTAGTTTAGCAGCTAGGTTTTTAGTAAGGTGTTGCAGTAGGTGTACCTTTTTCCAGTGACCAGAGGTAGGTTTGCTTTGGATGATTTTAGAAAGAATTGTTAGCTTTTTATGGCTTTCTGTAATTGATAATTTTGATAGTAGATATTGTAGACATCTTCATAACATAATCCAATTTTAGGTAGTTATGAGTTGAGTTTTAAAGTCAGCTCTCTGCATACTTGGCCATGCAGGAATGACAAAGGTGATTCCCTGAATGCATCCTACTATCACATTGTGAACCCTTTGACTGCCGTTGGTGCTGAGGTCTCGCATAGCTTCTCAACCAATGAGAACACAATCACTGTCGGTTCCAGGCATGAATTAGATCCTTTTACCACAGTGAAGACACGCGTGAACAATTATGGTCGAGTAAGCGCGCTCATTCAGCACGAATGGCGACCCAACTCCCTTTTCACCATTTCTGGGGAGGTGGACTCGAAGGCTATTGAAAAGAGTGCCAAGGTTGGTTTAGCTTTGGCCCTCAAGCCATAATTTGTCAGCCCCATTGTGGTGGGGAAAAGTAAGTTGAGCACTAGGAATGCCATGTAGTTGTCTAGACTGATTCTCTTCTGTTCTCAAGGTTGGTTGCAACTCTTCTTTGGACAGAGTTACCTATTGAGGCCTCTTTCTTCAAAATTTAGTGGTTTTGGATGTAAAAATAAAATGAAGAGGTGTGTTAAACCCATACCTTTACTGTTGGAGTTATTTTGTTCTTGATTCTCGAATCATCCAAGTAAAACTGAGGTTAACTGTTAATTTGAGGGGCCTGAGGTTTACTGTTTGAGTTATATTGTTCTTGATTCTCGAATCATCCAAGTAAAACTGAGGTTAACTGTTAATTTGAGGGGCCTGAGGTTCATTTGTTTTGCTGGTTTGAGCATTTCATTACTCACTATAATTTTTGTACTTTTCCATGAGGAATCAATTGCTTATAATGCGCCAAGATTGTGGTTTTATTTGAAAGAATCAATTCCTTGGAATTTTGGAGACAATATCACAGCAGGTGGTCCCCTTCCCTTTAATAATTGTCTTGCTTTGTACTGTTAAATACCAGTTGCTATATGCAACTCAAGGACGCATTGAATTTTGTAAATTACTAAGGACTTGGAATGAATTAGAGGCTTTTACATAAACAGGTATTGATAAAGATATGTTTAGGATTAGGAAGGGTAGTTAACATGTCCTCACAAATCAGTTACTGTTACCTCCAGCTTTAACGGCTAGAAGTTGCCTGGAGAAAACCATCTTGAATCTGGGTGGCAATATCGCCAATGACACCAGGCCCGGCAGGGATGAGCACAGCTGATGATTTACTGGCAGCTGCAGCAATCTCCTTCATGGTTTCAAAATGTTGTGTGAGGAGGACCATGTGCAAGATATCCTTGGCAGTTATCCCGGGAACATCAACAGAGAAGCCAAGAACACTGTCTCTTAGACCATCTACGATCGCCTGTTGCTGACGGGCGGTACCTACTCCAGCGAGATACTTGGACTCGGCGTCAGCCTCTGCTCTCTTGATCTGGATAATCTTCTCAGCTTCTGCTTTCTCATCAGCCACTAACCTCATCCTTGCAGCTGTTTAAGAACAAACAGTAGCTCAGAATACTAAGAAAGTGTTTTGAGCAGCAAAATCAGACAATTGGTTTTTGAATTCCTAACCAGCATTTATCTCATTCATGGCCTGCGCCACATGCTCAGCAGGCTCTATATCAACGATGAGTGTCTTGACAATTTCACATCCATATCCAGACATTGCCTGTGAACGTGGAAAGCCAGAATGTTTATCAAGTTAAAGAAACCAATTCCAAGATTATACACTAGAACCATGATACCTTTTCAAGCTCGTCTTCCACGGCCTTCGATATGTCATTCTTTTGCTCAAAAACATCATCCAATTTCAGTTTTGATACTCTTGCTCTAATTACTGGAAAATTTGCAGAGTTAACCTCGTCAAGAACTATAGGCAGTGGCCAATAAAGACATTAAAGTGTATCATACCGTCAAAAACATAAGCTTGGATTTGGTTCCTGGTGTTGCTAAGGTTAGAAAAAGAATCACTGGCTTTGTTTGCCAGGGCTTGGTATTGAACTGAGGCCACAACATTGACAAATACATTATCCTGCAGAACATGACAGGAACAGGAACTTGTCAGCTTGGTAGATGACTATATACGTTTGTGAACTAAAACTACTGCATATCAGTCCATCGGTTATTCTAAAGATAAGATGTGATTCAGGCTCTGAACATGAATCATCCCTTTGAGAACAAACAAGAATGCAGTTCCTGTCATGTCAGGAGGTGTTGATACCAAATCTGCAGTTTAAATCAACTTAGATGCTTTAAAAATTAAGAACAGCAGTGGATAATTTAGAGGTTTACCTTTGTCTTAGCCTGCACAACCAGCTGATGCAACCCCAGTGAGAGAGGGCCAGCAAGCTGACTACCCTTTGAGCGAGGCATGCAACAACATACAGCATCAAGAACATGATCAAATGTCCCAAATGTCTCCTTAATGGAAACTGTGGATTGATGCACTCTTATGCAGCAGTAAAAGTTACCCATTTCTGTCAAAGAGTAAGAGAAGTCATCAAAGCCATCAAATCATAATTATATACATTCATTTGTTGATTTGTGTCAATATCAAGTTCTGTTAAGTAGACAGATACTTTCTATCCATTTCTTGTCATCCATGAAAGCAGCAACAGGATGAATTTATGCTGCTGCTGCTCAATACCGGTCTTTCTGACATGATTTTGCTGAATCCATAATATATTGCACAGAACACCACCATAAAAGAAAAATAATTACTACCAAACATTGTTATCTGAACAATAATTATATGATCTTTACATGACAGAAGAGAGAGATAACTCATGAAAATTAGAGAAGAAAATATACCCAAAAGGCAGTTTCCAACAGCAAAGAAGAAAGAAGTTAATGGCTGACATGAATCCTACGTAGTTGGCATAAATCTGATATATATGAAAAGATACCCAAATGGCAGTTTCCAACAGCAAAGAAGAAGAAAGAAGCTAATGGCTGATATGAACCCTAAATAGGTGGCATGAATCTGATAGTAACTCTTGTGGAGCTGTTAGCTTCATAGCTTCAGACAATCCTTTGGGATTCACATAAATCATTACACGTCAAGAACATCGTAGTCAAGTATCCATCGGCCAACAAGCCTCTTGCTTTCTTTGCCACAAAACAGAATTCAATAAGAATTTGACAACCAATCCGTGTCACTGATGAATCAATCTCCAAATCATATGGAATATTTAATCTGACCATAAGGAAGACAAGTCACTGTATTCTTATATATTCTATTTTAGCTTAACAAGCGAACTGATGGACTTTTTTTTTTCTAATTATATTTAGTAATAGAAATTAAAGTTCTAAAAACCGTATCAGAAATTAAATTGGTAAGATAAGAGGTTTAAAGATTTGAAAATTCAATTAGTATTAAACCTGTTAGTTATAAATTGAATAAAAAATTTTAAATTTAGTATTAGCGAGAAAATCTACATTATTATCGTATTCCGATTACATAATTTTTTTAAACAATAAAAAATGATTTACTCACAAATCAGCTACTGTTACATTCAGCTTGGCTAGAAGTTGCCTGGAGAAAACCATCCTAAATCTGGGTGGCCATATCGCCCATAGCACCAGGCCCGGCAGGGATGAGCAAAGCTGATGATTTACTGGCAGCTGCAGTAATCTCCTTCATGGTACCAAGGACCGTGTGCAAGATATCCTTGGCAGTTGTCACGGGAACATTAACTGAGAAGCCAAGAACACTGTCTCTTAGACCGTCTACAATTGCCTGTTGCTGACGGGCGGTACCTACTCCAGCGAGATACTTGGACTCGGCGTTAGCCTCTGCTCTCTTGATCTGGATAATCTTCTCAGCTTCTGTTTTCTCGTCAGCCGCTAACCTCATCCTTGCAGCTGTTTATGAACAAGCAGTAGCTCAGAATACTAAGAAAGTGTTTTGAGCAGCAAAATCAGACAATTGGTTTTTGAATTCCTAACCAGCATTAATCTCATTCATGGCCCGCGCTACATGCTCAGCAGGTTCTATATCAACGATTAGTGCCTTGACAATTTCACATCCATATCCAGGCATTGCCTGTGAACGTGAAAAGCCAGAATGTTTATCAAGTTAAAGAAACCAATTCCAAGATTATACACAAGAACCATAATACCTTGTCAAGCTCCTCTTCCATGGCTTTCGCTGTCATTCTTTAGCTAAAAAATGTTGGATTTTAGAACCAGAATTTAACCCAAAAATAGAATAGAAAAGAAATAATGCAACAGGGACCAACAAAGTGAAAAGATGATAGAAAGAGCCTATCTAGCAAAGGTTCTCTAGTCAGAAGAGAAAGGAAATAATCTTCAATACGGCTATTATGAGAAGTTTGGTCATGAAGAGGAAGATGGCTGGCATAAAGGGAAGTCTCCTTGCTTTATGAAAAAGGATTGCAAGTAGTTTAACAATGAAGAACAAACAAATATAGTACAAGTGATTGAAGAAGACAACATCTAATTTGTGTGAAGTACACCAAGAAGTATCATAGAGATAAGAGCTCTAAGGAGATAAGTAACGAGAGAAGTGCTCCAAAGAAAAGAATTGTAGAAAGATGTGCTCTAACTATTGAAGGGTGATGGGAAGTATATCATCAAATTCAAAAAGTCTTGTAACTTTGAATTAAGAGGGGATGTTTGGAGAATGATTCATAATTGTTAAAAATAAAGTCTTTATTTAAAGATAAAATTTAGAAAGTAGTAAAGACAAGATATGTTATTTGTTAAAAGATAAAATTTTATCTATTAAGATAAAATTATTATTTGTTAGGATTTAAACTTTTAACTTTTTAATTTGTTTGTTTAATCTTAATGTTGAAGGCCTAAATATATAAGTAATGAAATAACAAACTTAGCTAATATCTGGATAAAGATTAGAACTATGTTTTGAGTAAGTATAGCATTCCTTTGGTGTGATTTATGGTTCAAGTTTCCAACTTTAAATGCGTCATAACATAGGAAAGAAGAAGGAGAGTAGGAGGTAAAGCAGAAGTTAATTGCTAACTCAATTTAGAGACTTGAACATGGGCAAGGCACATTGTGTTGGGCGCAGCGGGTGTATTTTGTGAAAAGGAAAAATAAAATGAGCAAAATGGACACAGAATATTTAACGTGGTTCACCCTTAAC
>JANZLH020000013.1:1579000-1599559 GCA_026770325.2 Erythroxylum fimbriatum | reverse complement strand
TTTCTCAATATTTTTTAACCAACCATTATCGACAGTAACGGTAATCATTTATTTTTCTTAATCAATCATCATAATTATAACGATAATATCCATTCTTATTTCTCGCATATTCATTCTCATTCTTATTATTATTTAAAAATATTTAAATTGAAATTACTAACCAGCTCTATGATAAAGAAACAAAAATGATTAATAATTTGTGTGATAATAAAAAATTATTGAAATACAAAAAAATTTAAAATAATGAAAACTCCTAAAAATTATTTATTTCTAATTTTAAAAAAATGCTTTAACTCAAGCAAGACACTCTTGGATATACATTTCCATCGATATGGCCACGAACATTAACACAACGTGCTTCAGTTCTTCCATGCTTTGCATGCACCAAATTCACATTCCTCAGCGTAATGTTCGTGCATGGAACTGTCTCACTACAGTCTAATACCACTGCTCTTCTTGTTCTTGATGTCCCAAAAATGGAGTCATAGCTAATATCACTCACTTGCACTGCATCATTCTGTAACATATTTTTTTTTCTCAGCATTTTCCAATATTTTAAAAATTAAATTGAAATTAAACCAATAAAATAAAAGGATAAAATTAGTATACACTAAAAATTAAACAAAATTGAATAATTTAAAATATAACAAAAAAGAAGATTATTAATACATAGACTAAAAATTTGATCAGTTCAAATTTTTTATAATTAAAATTGGTTATATTTTTTAATCAATAACAATTTCCAATTTTTAAAATTTAGATTAGAAATTAAATCAATAAGCACTATTAGATCATTATAAAATTAGTATATAATAAAAATTAAACAAAATTAAAAAAATTGACATATTATTAAAGAAGAAGATTATTATTACTCATAAAAAATTGAAGTTTAATTAAAAACCGATCAATTTATTAGTATATTGACTATGAATAAATTAAATTGAAAAATTGACCGGTTCAAAGTTTTTATAATTGAAAGCGATTCGGTTTTTAATTATTGGTAATTTATTTTACAATCAAAATCTGGCTCTGAGTAATTTATTTGTAATGAATTTTGATTAACTGACTGTTTTAGTATGTTACTCTCGTAGAATATATTCTCGAATATTATCGATATATTTGAGAGTATGTACTGTGAGAATAGGGTATTACATTTATAAAGTTATGAATTTTGAGAGTGGAATTTTAAAAAATAAAACTTACTTGATTTTGGCAGTGTTGATAAGGGCAGTAATATTGATCAATTATGATAGGATTGTCGGTGTTAGTTGCCCTTATTTGCTCAAAATTGACGTATCGAACATGCCCTCTACCTCCCTGACAAAATATAATAATTACATAAACTATTAATTTTAAAAATTAATAAAATTACAAAAAGGGTGTTGAACTTGAACATAATTACCTGCCATGTCTTTATTCTCACACCATTGGTAGCTCCTTGAAATACCACATCCCTCACGTTAATGTATTCCACGGTCTCGAACTTCCCACCTTTACCTAAACTTCCAATACTGTAATTAAAATTATTAAAAGTAAAAAAGAAAAAGTTAGAAGATATATGAATTTTTAAATAATATTACTTTTAAGTTAATAACAAAAAATACCAATAAAAAATCAAATTTACTTACCTTATACCATGTCCAGGACCACAATGAATTCTACTTATATTCAGATGTGACGAACCATCACCAATTGAGATGCAGTCGTCTCCTGCGAGACAAATTTATCGTCATCATATTTAGTCCAAAGTTTCGCAATAAAATAGGGTTTAGAAAGGTCTAATGGTATGCAATTTTACCCTTACAAAATAGAGAGGTTGTTTTCAATAGACCCACATACAAATATGACAATAAACAAGTGATGCAAATTAAAGAATAAATAAAACTGTCACGGTAAATCATTATGTAAATGAAAATCACAATAAATACATATCTAAATAAAAAATAAAATATAACTCGACTTTTAAAAATATTTTAAAACTAAAAAATAATGAAATATATCCTGCTTGGCAAATTAATATTATTAAATAATAAAAAATAAGCAAATAAAATAGTTAATTATACTAATTTCTCTTGTAATTTAAAATTTATTATTTAAATTTCTATAACATTATTATTACGCATCCCCTTTTGTTATATTCTATTAATTTTTAATTATATTTCTCAAAAGAATAATTTTAATTTTAAGTCATTTTAAATGAAATAGATAAAAATAAAAATTAAATAGCACTATAAAAGATTTTCAAAATACGAAAATTTAAATTTTAAATAATCATGTTATTATAAATAAAAAAGATAGAAAATAATAAAATATGTAATATTATTAGTAATTTTTAAAATAAAAAATCAAAATTCTTACCGGTCATGATAGTGCTGCTATCGATAGAAACATTCTGACAGTGCTTTATGTGAATCCCATCGGTATTAGGACTGCGTTTGTAAGCATTAATCGTAATATTGTAAACATGAATCGAGCTCGAACCCGCCATGTCAACGTGCACTTGTGGGCTATCTTTGAAATGAAGATTACTTAATACTACATTTTGTGAGTTTGCTATGACTAATTCCTGCAAAATATTTATTAAAAATTAAATTTATTAGCTTTTTTTCAAATTATTTTATCAAAAAATTAATAATTATAACGCACCGCTGCTCTTCTGTTGCATAACTGTGAATTAACCCAAAAACAAAGAAAGAAAAATCAGTAATTTACACAAATATAAGCGATTAAAGAAGAATAATTAATTTAAAATATAAATATTACTTTGTCATCTTCATGCTCCCTACAAAAGTTCCACCAGCTTGCTCCACGACCATTGATAGTGCCATACCCATGGATGGTTAAGCCATCAGCATTCTTAAACACAATCCACTCTCTGCATTCGTCTTCGTGACAGCTCCATTCCATAGGATCACTTGGTGCAACTATCTCCCCTTCAACCTGAAGATTGACATCGGAGAGGCAATTTCCTCTTAATGTAATAGGTTGAATTTGGAAGCTTTTGTCACTGGGAACGAGCATGGTTGGTGAACAAGCTGGGGTCGTACAGGTATCTTCCCAAGCATTCATAAAAGCCTGAAGTAAAAGATTAACACTTAATTACTTTCGTTAAACGTGTTTAAAAGATAATTAATTAATCTGACTAACCTGAGTATCGTCAGTTCTGCCATCTCCAATAGCTCCATAATCAAGAACGTTGTAAACTGCATTACGATCCACACAACCTTCTAATGCATGAGAACGAGTTGGTCGAAGAGGAAGAGCAGAGGCTACGATCAAAACGACCAGAGAGCAAGAAAATAGAGTCATGGTTTGTTAGGCGTGATTGTAAGATTTAGTTCATGCACGTTTATTTATAATATTTATAGAGCCTTGTAGTTGGATACTTATTGGATTAGGATTTGTAGTTTATGTCCATGTTGATATATACTTTTAGTCGGTGTTTAACACAAATTATATGTCACTTAGGATTTGATTATGAGAAGACGTTTATTAGAATTTAAAGCCAACTCTTATTGGAGCAGCCTTAAATCCTTGGGCCAGCTGTCTCACCCTGTGAGGTATCTACAAACCAGCCAGAGGATTAGTTACTGGATCCGCCAGTGGATACCCTAGTTTAAAAACTAAAAAAAAAAAAAGCTAACTCCTTTTATTGGTACATGAATAATAAATCAAACCACAATTTGAATTGCAAATTAAGTTAAACAAGAGGTTTAAGATTTAAAGTTGAACATAATCGTATAATTAAAATTTTAATAAAAATAAAAAATTTGAATCGAAAAAGTCAAAATTTAATTGAAAAAAGTTATGAATAAAAAACTCGGCCAATTTGACCGGTTCAACTATAAAAATCTTGAACCATCTAACTTTTTGATCCGGTTTGATTCAATTTACTTTAATAACTCTTGTTAAAAATTGATCAGTTTAAGTCAGTTTTCTTAAAATAATGAATTTTTATAAATTAAATTAAATCAATTAATTTTATTTACCAATATTTTTTCAATTAAACTTCAAAAACTTTGATCGTTAGAATAATCTTTTTCAATCATTTTTCAAATTCTTTAATTTTAAAACAACCTCTTTATTATGTAAGGGTAAGGCCAGTGATCTGAATTTCGTACCGTACCGGACGGTTACCGGAACCGGAACGGCCAAACATATACCGGTGATGAATACCAGCTGGTACCGGAGGACCATTCCGAAAAAAGAAAAAGGGCCAGGGACCATTTTGCAAAAAACGAAAAATAAACCCTAAAAAAATCTATTCCCCTCCTCCCCGACTTCGGCAGCTCTCACATCTCTCTTTGTCCTCTTCCTCTCACCTCGCCGTCGCTCCCTCGCCGCTCGTCACCGTCGCCGCCTCGTCCTTCTCTGCCTCCTCTTCTTCTCTGTCGTGGAGTCGTGGACTCGCCCTAATGTCGCCGTCTTCAATGCCCGAAGCCATCGCCGCCTGCTGATTTCCTGGACGTCGATTGAAGGAGAAGACGACTGGATTGCCATCTTGGACCGGCGATGGAGGGAGTGGTTCCCATCGGTGGTTTCTCCACCATTGAAAACGAACACTGAAGCTTTGTCCTGCCCATGTGAAAGTTAGAAGATAAAAAACCCAAGCAAAAAAAAATAAGTTATGGCGGTATAGTGAGGAAAAGAGAGAGCCGAAAAGAGAGTGAGATTTTGTGGAGAAGAGGACTCAAAATGGTGAAAGTGAGATGGACCAAATGTCTTGAAAGGGAAAGATGGAGAGTTGAGTGAGTCTAACAAACCAATAAAGAAATCAAAAGGCAAAAGACAGAAGAAGGGAAGCAAAATTTTCATAGGCGGCAAAGTGGGATGAAGAGTGAAGACGACAACTTACTGAACTTAGGAATTTTGAATTCCCTTTTAGGTTTTAGCCTTTAGGACTTTTCTTTTCTTTTTCTTTTTGATTTTTTATTTTTTTAATAATAAAAAGAAAGGTACAACAATAATTTAAGGCACATATAATCATACCCAAAGCCTAAGAAGTTCAAATTTGATTCTGTCAAGCAATAATTTAAGGCACATATTTAAGGTACATCAATAATTTAAGGTACATCAATAAAAAGAAAGGTACATTAATAATTTAAGGCACATATACCCAACTTAGGGATTTTGTCAAATTAATTGTCATTATTATTTATTATTAAAATTTTTAAAAATATGGTTGATGTAAACAGTAAACTAATAAAGTATACAGTACAGCTGTATAATATATCAATATGGACTATTTTGTAATTTTTAAAAAATTTAGGGACTATTTTATAAATTTAAAAAATATCCCGAAACGATACCCGGTACCGACCGATACCGGTACAGTTCCGTTCCAGAGCTCAATCCAGTACCAAGTCCGATAAGGTATTCATAACATTAGGTAAGGCTGTGTACTATTAGATCTCTCCAGAACTCGCTTCAGTGTGGGACTTCAGACTAGGTGTGACAATGATGATGATGATTTAATTTTATTCAATATTTAGTTGGTTTTATGAAAATTGAATCTTTTAAATCTTAAACATCTTATTTTACCGATTTAACTTCAGGTTAAAAAAAAAGCGTTGAATAAAAAAAATAGGTTATTTTAATCTATAAAAATTTATTATTTTATAAAAACTAATACAAAATATATTATAATGTATGGTTATATTAAATTTAGAAATAGTATTATTACTTTTATATAATAAATAGATGAGTTAAATCTAATTTAATCCAACTGTTTCTCAATTATTTCCCATTCACTGGAATTTGAGTTTTACTTAAATTCAAACTCTCAAAATCTATGCTTGGATACACACCAAAAGGAGGAGTTCAATACGCACTTAAAAGATAGTGACAGTTCCCATAGTTTATGACTTTATGCATTAAATATATAAATAAAAAGAAACACAAGCCTTCAATGTTGAGTTGACTATCCAAGATTGTGGCAAGAAAAGTCACTTGCTACGTCAATCTCCAGCTGCAATTTAGAATTCGAAGTTCACCTACTTCAGCATACAAATTAGACATTAAGCGGCTGTATAAAGTTAGTCAACACCAAGCACTTGTAATGAAATGACCACTAACAACCAAAGAAAAAAGGGAAGAACTTGTGTAGACTTCTTAAAAAACTATAATCATTAATCAGGTTTTTAGGGAATAATGAGTACATCTCCTGTTCAAAACAAAGCTTCCATACACATTGATCACCAACCAAATGGATCTTCAGGCTTGGAAAACGGATTCTTGTCCTGGGTTGGAAATCTTCAAGCTTCAAGTACAGATTCTTTGTCCTGTCTTGCCGGGTTTATGTCTCAAGCCATGTCAGTGTTCCCATGATCAAGTATTTGCTAGGGAGTTCTCCAGCAGTGGGTGAAAGATATGTAATCTTCTTCCTGTAATGGTCAAGATTAAACTAAACCATAAGACGGACAGCGGATGCTTGTATGAAAGAAATAGAAAACGAAAAGACTCCACCTTTGAAGGTCGATGTCAGTGATGTAGATAAACCCGGCAACATTACTGCATCAGCAAAGAAATTTAGCCTCAGTAGTCAAATTTCAACGAGTTAGTTGTGAAATAATTAATAGAAGCTTGCTGTTAATAAACAGTGGTACAAGGAAATGGAATGACCTTCTTCACGATATATTTTCCACGGAAATATATTGTATTGCATCAAGTAGGAATTCTACCAACAGAAAGTACAATTGCAAGACATTTACCAATTTCATCACTATTACCTTGAAACAATCTGATCTGGTTCTTGGGCATACGAAACAGCAAGAACTACATGGAGCAGATCTCGGTCAATATTCACAGGTGTGATTCTGAGTGGGTTAGCAATAGGGTCTGCACCAATTGGTAGAGCTGATCTTGGGGCCTGTGGCCCACCACCGATTCGATATATAAATAAATCACTAAAGTTTGCAATATTTGAATGAGGAGAAAGATCGTTAACAATCCCATAAAAGTATTCCTGAGAGAAATCGTCACAATTAAAAACCTTGTTATTGAAAGAGTACAAAAGGAAAGAAAAGTCAAATGACAAGATATATGCTCTAATTCATAGGGATATATGTATTAGATGCTTTAATCAATATCTGAACTACAGGTAAGAAGTTAGTGATAAAAGCCTATGCATTATCGGATCTATTTGGTCTATAAAAAACAGAGCATTTACCCTAATCCTGTAACTCCTAGACTTTTGCCGGACTTTGGCACTCCTGGATACAACACCACCTGACTTCTGAAGTTTAACAACATCCACATTGGGCTTGCTCTTTAGCACATCCTTGAGCATACTGAAGAGCTTTTCCTACAACAAATTTATAAGGAACGTTGTAGAAAAGGTTAAAGTGAATGATTCAGGATCATACAATATTTGATTCTAAGGTTGAAAGAAAGAGTGACATCCATGGCTCAACCATTAGACAAAGAATCGAAATTGACATATAATTAAACAAAATGTTCATCAGCAGATTCACAAATAATCCCCATAAGCAGTGGTCAAAACTTATTTGTTCCTTTCTTCAAGCTTAGTATTTTTCCCAATTAATGGGTCCCTAGTAGCACTCTTAGATGATATTGGAAGGAAACTTTGAGAGACATGGGAAAGGAAAGGTTAGACAACAAATTCTTATATCAACATTCTTAAAAGGCCAAACGAGGTAATAATAATATTTTCTAGAAAATGAAAACCATCTAGTAACACAAATAACTAAAAGAATAACGACAAGGTTTCCAGAGTATATATTAAAAGCAGAATATATTGAACTGATGGCTACTTAACCAAACATGAAAGTTCAAAACAAGAAGAAGAAGAAACAATTTTACTAATGTATCATTGTCCAAATAGTGGTCCTATTTCTGCCGGCATTCCAAGTGCCCTACATCAAACAGTAAGACATTCTGATATATGACAAACAGAAGTGTATGCAGATTACTTGACAAAGCTCCAAAAGTTTTAAATTTTGGGCTGACGGGGCTTGAGAAAAGGAAGGAATTGATGACGAAAAGGAAATACAAACATGATAGGAGTTTCGGGTGGGGGGATGAAAAAGAGAACAGAAGGGGACCATAGGAGCATTTGCAAAGTGCATAAATGATTTACCTGGCCCAAAACCAATACAACATTTGCATTGAATGTATCGATTGCATGAAGTAGTAACTGCAAAAGAATGGAAGACATAGATAAAGTTGAGCTAGAGGTTCACGACTTTCAAGATATCAGTCCTGAGTGAAACATGGTGACTTTAGAAGTACCTCATACCCTACACCTTCTATCCATCCCATGGTGTTGATCACCATACCTGCAGCACGAGACTCAGCATTTCCAGTGAATTGTCTCTGCAGTATTTCTGCAAGCTCCTTCACAAGTACTTTGTACAACTCTACATTTTGACTGCAGAAACAACATGTTGGGAGACAATCACATATCTCGTTATTTTTATATATAACAGGAGGAACTTGAATTTGACAGGTTGATTAGTATCTATAAGCCAACCATGAGGAAGAGAGGTCAAGTCAAGTAGCAAACCAAGAAGTCAAGTCTAAAATTCTAGAAATATTTACCTGGGAGTGGTATGACCATAGAAGAAAACAAGTGGCATTTCAAGGGAAATCCCTTCCACGGGATCAATGGGTAACTCGATAGGAGTAGCAGCAATGCATCCAGGAATGGTTATAGCTCCTTGACCAATATCCAAGTCTACAAAAGTAGGTTTCCATCCTTGCTTAGCGGCCCAGCTAAGAAGCATCTTTGACAAGGTACTCTTGCCAGAATCTGTAGGTCCCACAACAATCACCCGAGGACCCTGGATTGATCACAATGATAATATGCTTTGACTAATCATCAATCATGAGTTCACTTTTTTACAAACTCCATGAACATTCATGCACAGAGATCATGGAACTGAAAGAATCAGAAACATCTTTCAGTGCTTCTATATTATAGTTATACAAATGACTAGCTTAATTGTTCAAACAGACTATAGTAATCTAATTGCACACAAAATTACCAGAAGTATGATTATTTTTATCTGCAATCAATGATGAAAATATAGTTACCCGGTGCCTACTATGCTGATGTTTATGAGCATCTTCCATAGTGATGTTGATGATCAGGGAGATGATTCCAATGATTGTAACTAAAACCTCTAGTGGGAAATTCGAAAGTGCTGATCTCATATCTATCAGCACAGACAGCATATAGCAAAACTGACTCCTCCAATATAAATGGCCCAAATGCTTATTTCGCAGCAAATATTTTCATACGTATCTTGTTATGCATTTGCATCATATAACATTCATAAAGGCCAAAATCAAAGTTTTAATCTCTATTCAAAACAAATACATAACCACACGGAATTTTGTCCAAGTGTTTTCGTAGGCGATGAATCAGAGCAAGCACATATTCTACAGAAAACAATTGCAAGCATACATACACCTCCACGCAACACGATCCAAGAGTTATCTTGATAACAACACGGCTTCTCAAAGATCCTCAGTACATTAAGAAGACTACGCTAACTATTCATCAAGTACAAAAAGACTATAACCATCACATTATCTCATCATTCAAACGCATCCCTACATTCTAATGTAACCATAAAACCGCCACGAGGATACTAGAAAAGTGCATGCACCTGAACGGGCTCAGAATCAGTAGAGGAGGCTTTCGCACGATTCCTTCGAGCATCAAGTATAGCATGAACATTCACATAACTAACCATTGGTGTCTGAAACCAACCAATCACAAAATCAGTGCCAAATCCAAGATCATAGAAAGCGTCAAACAGTAAACAAATGTACCTCGTCGGCAGTATAATCAGTTTCCGTAGAACCATCCATCTCTATAGTAGCACCATACCAAGTAAACACCTATCGAAAAACACAAACTTGTTCAAAAAGACAATCAATTGAAAAAATAAATAAAGATAAAAGCGACAACTTTGACTAGAAAAGAGCGAACTTTACCGCGAATTTCAAGCGAGGAGGGAAGGAGAGCCACATTTGCGGAGGAAGCTCGGTGCCGTAGATCTCAGCGGTGCCGTTTAACAACCGAAGTCGAAGCGGCGTGTCGTTTGCCACTTCGATCCTCAGCTCGCTCTCTTTCTCCAATTTCACTTGCTTCATCGACGACCCCCCCGCCGATGCACCGCCTGCATACGCCATACGCCGTACTGTTTTCCTTCGACAGTGTCGATAGAGTGAGACTGAAGACAAAGGCTTAGGAGAAGTGAGTTTATGGTTTTCTAGCTGCCAGAATCAACTGAAATTAGTGGAACTTTTCCCGTCGGCGATAAACGGCGTCGTCGGGGAAACTTCCTGAGCTGGTAAGTTAATTGAACTAAAAAGGAAAGAAAATAATGGAGATGCGGGGTATCGATCCCCGTACTTCTCGCATGCTAAGCGAGCGCTCTACCATCTGAGCTACATCCCCTTCTACTTTTGTAAGCATCAGCAAATATGTATAACACAATTTGAAAACTATTTTCAACTTAAAAAAATAATTGGAATCTATTCTAATTTAAATCATTTTTAAATTAAATTTTATAATAATTATTATTAAGTATAATTAACAAATTTAGTAAAATTACTTATTTTTTATTCCAAAAAAAATTGATAAATAGATGCTCATGAAATAAAATAAAAACAGGAAAATAGAACATATGCAAAAAACAAAAATGATGGAAGATGATCTCAGAAACTGAAATCTAATTCCAAGGAAAACCTTAAAGTACTGTTGACAGTACATGGTCCCTGTGATTGATATTTGCAGGCTACTTAGCACCATTCCTTCACCTGGAGTCGTTTGTTTCTCTTTTTCTTCCTCAAGCCTTTCACATCAAACGAATCTTTTTTTTACCGATGAAAAGCGCAGCCCTCAAGTGAGACAAACACTCTTTCAGAATTTGGGAGCTCGATCACGACCTGGTCAATGGCCTGACGACTAAAGTAATATTTACTGCAAACTCATTGGCATTTCAAGGAAGGCAAATTCCAAGTGAACTAGTGAACTGGACTGAATTAAGAAAATGTCAAATCCCTTGTTGTTTTGTCACTGCAAGTTTTCTAATTCCTGTATGCTTTCTCCTCCGTCACAAGCATTTGTTGTTATGTTACTGTAAGTTTTATGATTCCTGCATCCGTATGATTCTTTTTTTTTTTTTTTTTGAGAAAATGAACTGCAATCACTAACTTTTAGATGTATACCAGACTATTTTTTAGATGCGCACTGAGTAAATCTCTGGATTAACGCAGTAATTTGCAAATCATATCAACCGAATACTCCGTACTAAACAAGTCATATACAACAAGTTCAATCGAGATAATATAAATAAAGGGATTCAAACACAAAATATTTTGACCCAATTTCCCAGCTCCACCAACTCAAACATGCTTACAATTCTCTATATTCCTTAAACTCATTACCTTACAACCTCCTGAATTATTATGCATTAATATTAATATCGTACTTAGAAATTAAAGTGCCAATTACATTAAATCTAGTGGTATTTTAGTTTTTTTTTAATTTCAATTCTTCTATTTTAAAAATTATTTTTCATCCATTCATAATTTCCAAACAACAGATTAAAAAACTCATCAAAATACAACGAATGAAGTTGTGCGATAGCTGAATAATGTCAAAAAGGAAAGAAATAATTTTTAAAATATAATAATTCAAATAAAATAAGATCAAAGCAGAGGGTTCCAATTCATTTAAATCGTAATTAAAATATATAGAGCATATGAAAGAGTGTATAAATATTTTATTTTAATATTTTTAATTTATTAAATAATAAAATTTATATGTGACGTAAATATAATATGTGGTAGTTATTGTGACAAAAATACTAATTTGACGTGACTCGTCAAGTCATTAACATTAACAAAGAACTTAATGTCAGACTATTCTTTTTTAAATTGAAAATTAGAACATTTTAGTGTCATTTTTTAAATTTTGAACTAGTATTGTAAGACTGAGTAAAGTTTAAGGGTTTTTTTTATAAATCTTTTAGTTATTATATAATTTTCTATTATATTCTATTAGTTTTTCATTTATTCATTATTTTAAAATGACGATAATTTAAAAATCGGTTAATTATTAAAAAATTAAAAAATTTACCCAATTTTGCAATTTAGCCTGAACTTTAAAAGATGACAATCAAAAGCTCAAATTTTCAGTTTTTTTAATTTTAACCTTACGTTAGTATTTTCGTTAATGTTGCTAATGTAACTTATCAAATAAGACAAACACTCTTAAGTTTCATTCAGTTGTTTTAACTAAACTATGTCATTTTGGAATTTAAAAATCTTATTGAAACTCGCTGCCTACGGTTCATTCAGGTTTTTCAATTCCAAAACAATGTAGTTTAGTTAAGCATAACGCGTATAAGTGTTACGGGTATCTATCTTATATAACACGCTACGTCAACAACGTTAACGGAAATATTAACATCAGATTATAATTACAAAATTGAGTACAGTTTAAGATTTTTTTGTTTTTAAATTTTCTTTTTGCGACTTAATTAATGCATGATGAGGGCATTTGATGGTTGATTGAATTAGAAGGTGATTACTATTATTG
This sequence comes from Erythroxylum fimbriatum, assembly GCA_026770325.2. Classification (NCBI taxonomy): domain Eukaryota; kingdom Viridiplantae; phylum Streptophyta; class Magnoliopsida; order Malpighiales; family Erythroxylaceae; genus Erythroxylum; species Erythroxylum fimbriatum. The sequence continues at coordinate 1,586,982 of JANZLH020000013.1, read as the reverse complement.
ACACAAGACAAATGCTAGAGAAATTGGCCCCCTGCCTAATTATAACTTTCAACACCAAAACTTGATGCTTGTGTTCTTTTCGGCCATAAAAACATACGAAGGAAAAGGACACTTCCTTTCTCCTCTCACGATAACGTTCTCCTTTCGTTTGGAAACTTGAATTGACACTCTTCCTCCAATTTTCTTCAATGAAATCGATTCCCACTAGCAAAATAAAGACACTTGCACGACTATAGATGCCCCATAGGTTAGGATATAGGTTGAGTTGAGCCAATGTCTAGGTCCTTTCAGAGTATAACTTAAGTCCAACCTAAAATTTGATAAGATTGATTAAAATGACATTGAGATAATGTGGTTTTAAATTGGATTGATTTTTAAACTTAAGACTAAAATAACATTGAGATAGTTGAGTTTTACTTAGATTGATTAAAATGGATAGTGGACCATTTTTGTACTATGTTATCTAGCCATGGACCAGCTGTTTGATCAATCTGTTATAAACTTGAATCTAACACGAATCTCATCAAAACAGGTATTAGCCATTTGCATGGTTGTCAATGGTAGGCCATTTTTTGCTATGTCATCTAGCCATGGACCAGCAACTTGATCAATTTGACAAATTATTGAACAGAGGCATTTCTGAAACTATTAATATTAGGAGAATCTCGTGGTGATCAGAATCAAGACAGGAGTTCCATTCCTGCTGGAGTGTGTCTCTATTATTAATACACATCAAAGTCTGTCTTTTATGCATGTGTTGCTGTATCTCACGTTTCAAGGACTTCTTCTCCTTGTCTTTCTCTCATAAAAACAAACAAAAAACTGATTAAATCCTGACCAAGAAGATCAACAACCCTTTTGAGCATTGACAATGGAGAAAGGAACAGAGTCTGCTGATGAGAAAGCTCCGAACTATAGGGGAGCTAGTGCCTTGCCATTCATTATAGGTACAATACAAACTACTGTTTATGCTGCCTTTTCTTTTCTTTTCTTTTTTTTCTTCTTTCTATTCATGCTAGTTGATGAAGTGAAATTGATCTTCTGAGTTTCAGGAAATGAGACGTTCGAGAAGATAGGGACTATTGGAACTCAAGCAAACATGGTGGTGTACCTGACTACCGTTTTCAACCTGAAGAACATCACAGCGACCATGATTGTTAATGGCTTGAATGGTGCAGCAAACACAGCACCGTTGCTCGGAGGTTTTCTCTCTGATACATACTATGGACGTTATAAGACACTGGGCTTCGCATCCATCTGCACTTTTTTGGTACTTACCCACAAATTTTCCCGAAACCTGTCAAATCTCCTGACGTTAAGAACTTCGATATATTGCTTACTTGTTACTTGTCAGCTGTTGCAGACCTGCTATATTCTGCAGGAACCAGGAATGCTTTTTGAAGACTTTGAATGTTAAATTAAGCTAATTTTCATTTTCATGGTGTTTGTAGGGGATGGCAATAATAACAATGACTGCCACATTCCCCAAGCTGCGCCCTCCAAAATGTGCATCAAGTGAAACTGGACCATGCGATGGACCTACAACATGGCAGTCTGCTGTTTTAATAAGTGGATTTGGATTTATCATCGTCGGAGCCGGAGGCATTCGACCATGTAACCTAGCCTTTGGCGCCGACCAATTTAACCCAGCTACCGAGTCCGGTAGAAGGGGTATCAATAGCTTTTTTAATTGGTACTATTTCACCTTCACATTTGCTATGATGGTGTCTGTGAGCTTCATTGTCTATGTTCAATCAAATATTAGCTGGGCGATCGGTTTGGCTATCCCTGCATGTTTAATGTTCATGTCATGTGCTGTTTTCTTTATGGGTTCAAAACTTTATGTCAAAGTGAAACCTGAGGGGAGTCCTGTCATTAGCCTGGCACAAGTACTAGTGGCTGCAACCAAGAAGAGAAAGTTAAAACTGCCAGAAAATCCTGCTCTTGACCTTTTCAGTTATTTCCCTGCAAATTCTATCAACTCCAAGCTTCCCTACACAGATCAGTTCAGGTACTGAAAAACATACTCCTGTTTGTCAATTCTAATATGTTTGGAATTGATTGGAGAATCTGTTCTATGTTCAACAGGATTCTTGACAAGGCTGCAATCAGAACAAGTGAAGACCAAGTAAATTCCAACGGTTCAGCTTCCAACCCCTGGAAACTTTGCGGCAGACAGCAAGTGGAAGAAGCAAAATGTGTCATGAGAGTGATGCCAATATGGGCATCGGCTTTTCTCTACTTCGTTTGTATATTTCAACTACAAAACTACACTGTCCTGGAAGCACTTCAACTAGACAGGAGACTTGTAAATGGTGGCTTTGAAATTCCTGCTGCATCATTCATAATCTTTGCTATGCTAAGCCTAACCATTTTCATTCCAATCTACGACAGAGTTCTGGTTCCTACTCTGAGAAACCTGACAGGTAAAGAAGGTGGAATCACACCACTTCAGAGAATGGGAATTGGCATTGTTATGTCAATCCTGACGATGGTTTGTGCTGGTTTGGTTGAAGAACATAGAAAGCATTTGGCTATTACAAGGCCTACAATTGGGTTCTCATCCAAAGGAGGTGCAATATCATCCATGTCCTGGATGTGGCTCATTCCACAACAATTGCTCGCAGGAATGACTGAAGCTTTCAACTCCGTTGGTCAGATCGAGTTTTACTACAAGCAATTCCCCGAGAACATGAGGAGCATGGCGAACGCAGTCTTCTTCCTTGGCATAGCAATAGCTAGCTTCCTTTGCAGCCTTATGATATATGTTGTTCATCATGCTACAGATGGATCAAGAGGTGGTGATTGGTTGGCAGAAGATCTTAACAAAGGCAAATTGGACAACTTCTTCTACTTGATTGCTGCTTCTGGAGTTGCAAATCTTGTTTACTTCGTAATATGTGCTAGTTGGTTTCGATATAAAGGGACTGCACCGAGCACCTCGGAGCTGGCCATGGAAGTAACTCCTGTTGAGAAGCAAACTGTTTGAACTTTGAAGAGATACTGATAAAATAAGTTACTAAATGCTTATAATAATTGTAAGGTTCTCGTGTGAACCTGGTCAACACGTTCTAGTTATATTTTGTAGTAAAGGATTATCTTCACTGAACTTGGTCAACATGTTTTAAATTCTAATATGACGTCAATTTTTTATTTATGAACTAATAAAAAACTAATACAATATGACTAAAGAATTTACCATCATCACATCAAGTCCGAAGTCCCCCAATAAAGCAGGACTTGAAAAGGTCTGATAGTACACAACCTTATTTAGAAAGATTGTTTTCTGTAGACCCACATGCAGATATAACAATAAAAGAGTAATGCAGATTAAAGAGTAAATAAGTAAAATTAGCACACTAAATAATTATATCAATAAAATTACAATAAATAAAAATAAAATATAACCAAATGATATACCTGATGGTGTCCAGATCTGCTAGTATTTGATAAGCTGCAAAGTCCGACTCTTCTTGTCGCTAGTTGAGTTTTACTTAGAGACCCTGAGGATATGACAATCCAACGGTTTTAGACGACCTCACAAGATCTTTCCTCGTACACCTGTTCCGAAAAGCTAAATTGTAGGCCAAAAGCCTTTTATTAAGAATAAATAAATAAAAATTTTCAAAATACAACAATTGAAAAGGGAAAAGGTTAAATTCTAAATAAACTCAATCTTAAATAAATACACTAAAATCTCCATAGTTCAAGCTATTTTCATTTCAATTCTTATATTTTAAAAATTATCACTTAAATGTTTATAATATTATTCAATGTTTTAAAAATTGGATTGAAAGTTAAATCGATAAAACAAGAGATTGAAAGTTCTCTTTACATATCGAAGAATCTAAAGTTTAATTAAAAAAAGAGGCTATTGAATTGAAATTAATTAATTAATTAACAAAAATGGCTGATTAATTAATAAATTGGTTGGTTTTTAACAATAAGAGTTATTAAAGTAAATTTAACCGAAAAATTAAAAATCAAACAAAAAAACCAATCAATTAAAAATTTTTACTGTTGAACTGATCGAACCGATTAGATTTTTTAATCATTAATATTATTTAGTTATAACACAAATCGTTTGACATATTATTTAGAATCATTATTTAGAAAATTGACAATGACCGGACAAAATAACAACAACAATAACACTCAATAGAAATTTCAATGATACACAAAATTTAAAAACATATATTTAATAGCACGTAATTTTACCCCTAACTAGTAGAGATACTGTTTTTAAATGACCCACGTAAGGAAAGAAATGACTAGACAAAATGAACATTGCTAATTTCAATTAGGAAATAATTACTTAGTTAAATACTCTTTCATTTCTAAAAAATTAAAATAGAAAGGGTAACAAATGAATTTTCTAACCGAACTATTATATATCAAGGTTTAGAAAGAAGCCTATTTACTAGTTAAGAATAAAGTCACGTATTACTAGACTTCTTTAGATTTTGTATCAGCGAAATTTATACCGGGTATTATTGTTTTACTATTATATTTATATACTATTTTCTGAGCTACAATTAAGAAAAAATATGCAATCAATAATTGATAAGTTTTATTAATTATCAATAATATAAATAGCATAACTATAATTTTAAATTAATTTTTATTTTATAATAAATCTATCAATAATCTGATTGACTCCTTAAAATCAACATTTAGATATTTAACTAATTATTAAAACATGGCAAGCTTTGTTTCACATTTTTTTTTACACTCCATCAGAAAATTAAAAGGAAACAACGAAAGCAACAATGATTAGATTCCAAGAATGTTATGAATTATTGAGTTAATACAATGAATGTTATGAATTATTTCCCTCCACATCACAACGATAGCAACCAAGTGAGACTTAATGCACTAACTCTTGTACTAGATAATATAAACTTTGGAATATGTATATATGGTTCAATTCTATATCATATACTGTGTTTGATTCTCTTTGTTTGTATTCATGATTTTAGTTAATTTAAAATTGCAAGATTAGACAGTAGACCTCGTGCCATAATAATTCACATCTTGTATCATTACTTGACTTGATTGCTTTCTAAATTAAAGTAATGAAAACCACTAACTAATGATTAAATGTGTGATTTACACCTCAACAGAATGTTTAATAAGTTTTTATCTATTACTTTGTACCTTAACGTTACTAAAATAGTATTTATTATTGTTCTACGTAGTGGGAGCCTTATTACGTATCACAGATCTACATGAAAGGATAAAAAACAAAAATAGTGCGGAATACCTAGATTTCGGTTCCATCTCTGTTTCCGATGCCGATTTCGAGCTCCAAACGTCTCCGAATCTCCTGGGACCTTTAGTGGAAAGTGATCACCGACTCACGAGCTAGGCCTTTCTACAGTTTCCTCAAATCACGAGCTTCCTTAACGGGTCAAGAATCCTTATGCTCGTGAACCGGCCGAGTAACTGCAGGAGACCTTAATTTTTATATAGCTTCCATATCGGGTTTCCCTATCACAAGGCCGATATGGACCCGGTCCATACTAATCAGAACCCATTTTTCATCCAAACTTCGACCCATTAATATAAATCATTTATTGAGTCACTTTATTATCTATGTATTAACCTTGACCTGACTCATTGGTATCCCTGATTAATTACCTGGGCTCAATGTATTAAATCAGATTCAAATGGATTCAAATCAACATTTTAAAACTCATATTTAATTTATTAATTAAAAAAATCCCTTTACGTGTATTAAAATAATTTAATGTATTGTCATATCGATTAAATAATAAAAGATTTTATACATTCATTTTCAATGTAGCTTTCCAAAGATCTATTTTCTATTACAAGTTAAAATTAACCATAAAATTCTTTTGTTAGTCAATCATATAGAATATTGATGGCGATGTTGCGATGGTGGGGATGGTGGCGGCGATGAGACTTTAGGGGTGGGGTGTGACGAGGGAGATATATAAAGCTGTGGTGGCAACAACAATGTAAGGTTTAGATCACTTGTTCCATTGTCTTGTACCTGAATAGATGAATGGTTATAGAATATGAGAGGTACAGAACAACGAGAACAGGTGATCTTAATATAAATAGAGGTAAGGTTTGTGGTGTGACACATATGCCAGTACGGCGAGAATGGCGATGGTAGTAGTAGAAATGGGTGGTGGTGGGATTGTTATGACAATAATACAGTGAAAGTGGGAGCGGAGTTATGATGTGATGACGGTGGCCGTGCAAGTGGTGGTCCCGCAGTTGGCAAGTCAAGCTTCGTCACATTTTTAGGGAGGAAAACGCTACAGCGGATGTTATAGCTCGGATCAGACTTGAGGTGTCTTCGGGTATGGTAGTTTTTCAACAACCCCGGATGTTATACTACCAACTCTTAATGATGATCGCATGGGTGTTAGTCGCACTCAGCACATTAATCCTGTTGTTAGCTCTAACTAGTTGTTAGCCCTTTTATTTACAAAAAAAAAAAAAAAATTTAAATTGGTTTGAATCATGTTGAGCTGATCCTAAGCTTTTTTGTTATGCCTAGCTTTGATTTTTTTATAATAAATATTTTTTTGGTAAGGATTTTTATAATAAATATTGTCCAAATTAATCTTGTGTATGCCAATTAATTTATAATAATCAAAATTAATTTAGATAATATTAGTTAAAATAATTAATTAAATAGAGATGGAAATAAATTAGACAAAGTAAATCCAATTTTAAACTTAATCTAATTGATATTAAAACGATGTTATTTTAACATGTCTTGTTAAAATCATGACTAGCGAAAGATTCTTGGAATAACAGGTAAAAGTTGTTTTTTTGTCACCATAAGATCACATATTTGAATTACAAAAATAGTTTTTTTGTAAAACTTACAAAGGGAATATTGCATATATTGATGACAGTCAGTGGCGAAGTCAGGAATTTATTTTAGGGGGGGCAATGTATCCAATCTAGGAGGCAATGTATCCAATCCACCATGGGCATTTGCATCTCTTCTATTCTTCTTTAATAAATAAAAAAATTGAGGGTGGGCTAGCAGTAGCTTCGCTACTGTAGACAGTCATAAAACTGGCTAAATATTAAATAAAATTAAAGAATTAAAATATCTTCGAAAGAGATTGTCCTTATCTATTGAAGAATTTGAAGTTTAATTAAAAAAAGAGATTGTTAAATGAACATTAATTTATTTATTTTGATTTATAAGAACTTATTAATTTACAAAATTTGACTGATTAATTAATAAATTGATTAGTTTTTAATAACAAAAATTATTGAAGTAAATCGAACCAAAAAGATTAAAATTAAATTTGGACAATTTAAGTTTTTATAGTTGAATCGGTCGAATCGATTGAATTTTTAAATCATTGATTTAAACAATATATTTAAGTAAAGGGTTAATTACCAAAAAAAGCTTAAACTTTCATTAAATTTTCAATTATAACTCGAACTTTAAAAAGTAGCAATAAAATATTCAAAATTTTAATTTTTTTCAATTTCAGCTCAACGTTAGTGTTTCTGTTATAAGCTTGTTAATGCGACTTACCATATCTTTCAAAAACTTTAACTATTAATACATGTCAGCCAAAATTAATACAACAAATAAAGATTAATGAAACGATGCTATTTAATCACATAATTAAAACAACATCATTGTTTAAAAATGACCTAAATCATATTACACAGCCCCAACGACCTTACGTTTTGATTTTAGTTTTTTTCTTCATTTTTAATTTGTTCTTTCTACGCCCTCACCCTTCGATTTTCAGATTACACAACTATACTATTCTTACGCTAAAGACATAAGGAGAACAAATTAAAAACAAAAAACTTCTTGGTACAGTACACTGTAATGCGATAGTAGCTTAAGATATCAGAAAAACAAATAAAAAACAAAGAATTAAGGGCATAAAAAAAATAGATAACGTTAAGCTAGAATTGAAAAAATTAAAAATTTGAGCATTTTATTGCCATTTTTGAAGTTTGGACTA
>JANZLH020000013.1:1560514-1576365 GCA_026770325.2 Erythroxylum fimbriatum | reverse complement strand
CAAATATAATTAAATTTAAAATATTTTCAAAAATATAAATTTCAAATAAAATTCAATTTAATAATTAAAATATATTTAAAATAAAAGATTAAATTTTAAATTATGTATTTTAATAAAATAAATAATTTTATCAATAATTTGTTAATAAATATTTTAGAAGAGATTAAAAATAACTTATTTTGAAGTTTTATTTAAGATATAATTATTATTAGTAATAAAAATATAACTAAATTAACGTTAACAATAGAAGTGGCAATAGGTCGAGTTGGAGCCGACTTTGGCTAGTTCAGAACGAGGTTCTAACTGATGCTCGATTAGACCCTAAGTAGTAGGCTAGAGCTTAAGCCCTACTCAACTTGCCCTAATTTTTTCAATTTAAAATGTCAAAACAATGTTGTTTTGCATGTAAGCCCAAGCTTGAGCGTACCAAGGCACGATTTTTTTTGGAAAATGACCCAAAGCCCGGTCAACTTTGACCAGCGCAAGTCGAGGCAAGTCATCTCTAATAAATAATCAAATTTATTTTTATTTTTATTAAAAAATATAAATTAAAAACTAAAAATTACGATAGAAAAACAGAAGTGGAATCAAACAATGCATAAAAAAAAGTGTTTAAAGAATTATTATATACTCCCAAGAATTTATTCTATTAAGCATTTGATTTCTTTATTATCAAATGCTTGATTTAGACTTCTATGAAATGTGTGCACAAAGAAAAGATTATATGCTCTTTTAATCAACTCCTAAGAATCTAATTCTTTGCAAAAGTTATACACTCTCAAGAATTTTAATATATTGCTTTATAAAATAAGAGTGACATAATAAAAGCTAAATTTAATTAAAATTTGATATGATTTTTAAAGTGACTTACAAAAAATAATAAAAAATCTTAGCTCCAATTGGACTAACTTAAAAAATGTAATTTGATTTTAAATAGGGACTTAAACTTAACTAAAACTATCATGCATATCATATTGGATCGTGCGCGCACACATATATATTACTCTAAAAAAAAGTTAAATAAAAAATTAAATCTAAATAAAATATATTTATTGGGATTTAATTTAAATGTGAAATAGATATTATAAATAAAAAAATTGTAATTATATATTATGATTATAGTTAAGTATGATAATTGGTAGGAGCTAAGCTCAATTTAATATGAAATCAACATATTATGTTTGATTTAATAGGGTTTTGGTGGATTCGGACTTGATAAATCGACTTGAGACCCCGTACAAAAGGTACGGGCAATTCAACCACCTGCTCAAAACGACATCGTTTAGCAACTCACTCGAGTCGGGTCCAATTTGTTAAAATCGATGTCGATGAACCACCCATATGCTAATTTTTGCTTAATTAGGTTATTTGTTTGGAAATTTCTATTGGGTTATTGATTATTTGAGTCAAATCTCTTCCAGAAACTAAATGTGATTTCAGTTCAACTTCGATTTTGGTCAAGACTTGATTTTTATCACCAAAAAGGAGTTCAAAGATGGGTTACATAAGAACCTAACTAAAAGTGAACAATTAGGTATAAGTTATTCATCATTCATGTACCCATTAGGCCAAGTTTGTTGCTCTAATCAACAAATTGGGTCCATCTGTGATGGTTCGTGATTAAGTTTTCGTCTGCACACGCATGCCTTGTGATCCACGGGAAGTCTCACAGGAGTTTGGAGTTGAAGCAATGCCGACATTTGTGTTGGTGAAGAGAGTAAAGGAAGTGGACAGGGTGGTTGGAACCAGAAAAGATGAGCTTGAGAAGGTCGCAAAGCACAGGGAAGCTTCCACTACTTGTACTTGATTCTTCTGTACTTCATCATTTAAGTTAAGCTCGAGAGAAGAGAAGTGGCTAACTTTCCTTTCTTTCCTGCTGTATTGTACACCAGTAATATGAAGAAGAGGGATGATGTTGAGGACAATGCAAGTGTGAAATATTTGATCTTTTCTTCCACTTGACATATTGAATTGGTAGGTCTGTAAATATTGCTCGTGTACTTCCATTAACAGAGCTCTTTGGTCTTCATTTTTTCGTTTATGAATCCTATGTATGTTAAATAGGATCATACATAGGAACCTAAAGGATTGCCAAAAACTGAGGAGAATAAGGGGAAAAAAACAAGATAAAATAGTGACACAAAGCACCAACGAATTATATAACTGAGTACTACGTTTGAATATTTATACATTGCAGTTGACTTATGGTTTATACTACTGGAATGTTAGGTAGAGCAAGCAGTTTACTCTCGTTTGTAGATGTATGCATATACCACAGAGGAAGCAAAATGGATCTTTCTCAAACGGTGTACGATTGCTGAATTGTGTCAATGTCAAGACCTTTCATTCTAACAACTGATTCAACATGCCCTTTAAGTGTAGTCACTTCTCTGAACCTGCAAGAATCAATGCGATTTCAATTATATTTGGCAATAAGAATATATGTATGTGTGTGTGTGTGTGTGTGTTTCATTCATATCTAGTTTTGTACCTTGCGATCTCAGCTCGTCTTTTTGCCTCTTCAGCCATCTGGTTAAGTTCTGTGAAACTACCACGCTCAGTGAACATCTTGGTATCAGGTGGATGCAACCCATGGAGGGTTCTTTGTGCATGTGCCCATTTGAGCTCACGTTCTTCCTTTCCAAAATCTTTTTTCCTGGTGAAGGCAATCTGCAAGAAACATCATTAAACAATCAGCAACAAGATTCGTCGTCATCGATGAAAATGGGGTTTGAACTGCTGAAACGGTGCCTGTTAGTTCATACCCTTTGTTCAATGACAAGATCCCAAGCCTTTCCGCTGAGGGCATACCGAATGATGAACTTTATAAAGTCTAACGGGACATAGCAGACGAGGTTGTAAAGCCAAATAACTCCGGCCCAACCCCATCCGATACCATCAATTGCGGCAAAGCTCCAGCTAGCATAGACAGCAATCAAGGTAGCAATCTGGGTAGAGGAACAAATAAGCAGTGTTCTCAATGCTTTCGAACAAGTAACTTGACCAAAACTCACAAATTATAGTAGGCCAATTTATGCACACTTACCAGCTGAGCAGCAATGAAAGCTCCTACAAGTAAAAGGCCAGGACGCTCGACGAATGACCAGCTCCGAGCTCGAGTCACAAATATAAGGGCCTGACTAATGATACTCACTTGCAGGTAAATTGCTGAAGCAAGCTTTCTGAAATCTTCTTGATCCTTTTTATGAAGGCTGTATACCCCAAATGTACGCTGAGATTTGGTACAATACATGTGTGTTAAGGCTAACTAATATGAATATGAAACCAAGCCAAAATTATAACAATAACAACTCAGTGAAAATCCCGCGATCGCAGAGTCTGGAAAGGCCTAAAAGTATGCAGCCTTATCCCTAAATCAGGCTCAAAATTAAAGAGGAAAAATGAAGAATGAGAAAAGGTTTAAGAAAATGTCTTACAGGAAAGAAATTTGTTCTGTATGCTGCCCAGAAGAAGATGACAGTCATCATTGCCAGATAGCCACCAAGTATGATTCCGGTCATAAAAATTTCGGCTAACTTCCAACTGTCTGGGAGAGGAGATGGTTTCACTCTATCCTTAGATATTGTCATAATCGTACCATCATTGAGGATAGCAATAATCAGCACCATGAATGGTGGGAAGTCAAATTTCCATATTAGAGCTAGCAACATGAAGCCAAGCTGCAAGCAAAGGGATGATATATAATATATATTATATAGATGACTGGAGCTAAGGTTCTATGATCATCTCGTGAATATAATTTTGACCAAGACAGTACAAAGCACTTACCACTATACGGATGGTGATGGAGACTGCATATATCTGCAAAAGGAAAATCAGCTTTGTAAATAAACCAGCAAAGCTCGAAATCTCACTAAGTTTTCAGAAGAAGACTAATGAGTACAGTCTGGAATCAATCAATGGATAGTAGGATCAAGTTTGCTATTCAAATGATTAGGATGATGAACTTGGATATGCAATATTTTTTTCACACAGCTGAAAAGTTTGACTAGTTCATAATCTTAATTCTTGCAAAGATCAGAGACAAGCTCACCGTGTAGTTTTTCATTCTCTGAAATATTGCCCGGCTAGTTAGTACGGCACTGATGATGACGCTGAGTCCAGGCTCTGTCAAGACAATATCGGAAGCACTACGAGCTGCATCAGTAGCATCAGCAACAGCTATTCCAATGTCAGCCTTTTTAAGAGCAGGAGCATCATTCACTCCATCACCAGTCATTCCACATATATGTTTCCTGGCTTGCAATCGCTTAACTATCTCATATTTGTGTTCTGTTACATGAAACATTTATTCTAGTTAAAATAGAAAAATCATCAAGGACATAAAGCTTGTACTATATGAGATTGGCCAAATGTCAGTTAAGCTTCTCGTACTGGAAGCTTGAGATTCATGAAACAGAAATAGGGACTCAGTTCAATTGGAAGAACATTGAATACCAGGGAAAACACCAGCAAAGCCATCAGCTTTTTCTATTAGTTCATCTATAGGCAAAGCAGCAATCGACTCATCCTTATTCTGTCCTAGAAGAGATGATGAAGGATACATGTTTGTTCCCATCCCGAGTCGGCGTCCTGTTTCCTTTCCTATTGCCAGTTGATCACCTAATAAGTTTTGGGACAGTTTCATGAAAAAAGTTAGAACTCCTTCGTAATGAAATGCCAGAAAAGATTATCGAGCAACGTTTTACATACCAAAGATAGATCAAAATACACCTAAAATCAAGTATTAGTAGCCATAACATGTATGACTAATATAGCTATGCACCTGTTATCATTTTCACATTCACTCCAAGGTTCAATGCCCTTCTAATTGTCTCTGCACTGTCATGTCTAGGTGGGTCAAATAGAGGCATGAGACCAATAAATTGCCATGGACCTCCTGAGCTTTCCTTCCTCCCATCAGGAACTTCCTGTGCACAAATCAGAGAAATTGTTAATAAGATTATGTCAGCAGAGAGTGTAACCAAGAAATAACAATGGCAGCAATATAAGTTACCTGATACGCTACAGCAAGAGATCGCAATCCCCTCTCTGCAAACTTATCAATTATGACATGAACTCTACGTTCGATCTCTGACTTGTTGGGTGCAAGATTGAGAATCTAACAGGGAGATCGCACCCATGAATTATTCATTGTAGAAGCTTAGAACTTAACAAATAACAAAGTAGTTTCTGATGATCATACCTGCTCAGGTGCACCCTTGCTGACTCGATGCATTTTACCTTCACTGTCAATGTAAGTCAGAGCAGTTCGCTTGTCTGTTGGGTTGAAAGGGAGGAAGTGAACTTCTTGAATACCAGCTCGTGCCTTAAGAAGGAACAAGTGAAAATAGTGAGATATAACCAAGTCTTAATTCTACCATTTGGAAATTTTCAGTCTAACCAATTCAGGCATAGTTTGTTTCTTTAAAATCAGCAGCAAAAACTACACATAATCACAGAAGTGCGTGTATAGAAGAGATTGTGATCTAATCTAGTTACCTCCTTTGGATCAGCCAGCATTGACACAATTGCAGTGTCTATTGCATCCTGGTTTTCCATTCGAGAGGCTCTAGCTGCCATTAGAACAACAGTGTCTGCATCCACTCCTTTAGCAAAGACCTGTTTTTTATATAGGATGTTAGAATAGTTTGTTAGATAACCAAGTAATGATTTGCATCATATATAGACCAACCTCAACTAGATTCTTGTCGACAGAAAGCTTATTCAAGGTTAAAGTTCCAGTTTTGTCACTGCAAAGCACATCCATGCCTGCCATTTCTTCTATTGCTGTCATTCTTTTCGTGATAGCTCCCTGCAATATTTCATGAAACATTGACAATAAAAACCATGAATGATAAGTCAACGATCATTCAAGAATTCACATCAATTCATATTCTAATGGCTAACCTGCTGCGATAAACGATGGGATCCTATTGCCATTGTCACAGACAATACTGTAGGCATTGCAATAGGAATACCACCGATGAGGAGTACCAGCAAATTGTCAATTCCTGGCCGGTATTTCCGATGTTGAATAGGATACATTACAATTATTTCTATAACCATCCCCACAGCTATGGAACATATACAGAAATTCCCAATAGCAGTCAAGACCTGTTGACAAAAGGCAGAAGAAGATCACACCAACACAACCAGAAAAGGAAAAGAAAACACAAAATCACCCATTTAGTCGACTAAATGAGCAGTTATAAGCATGGCAATGCATCCTTTATGACAACCTAAAGCGTGTTCATAACTTTCCCTTTGTTTTTCCTATATAGCCATAATTCTTCCAAGGAAAAGAAAATTTGCATATCCTTACCTTTTGGAAGTGCCCAACCTGATTTGTGCTATCCACAAGGTGGGCAGCTTTGCCAAAGAATGTGTGAACACCTGTGGCAATGACTACTGCTTCAATTTCTCCTTGTTTACACGTAGAACCAGAGTAAATACTGTCCCCAGGACTTTTAGTTACCGGAAGAGACTCGCCAGTAAGTGCAGACTGTTACAGAAAAAAGAAAGATAAGGCATCTGAAATTTTTCAATCAATCTTTATCAAGAAGTGAGGAATTGCTGCAAAAACGCACCTGATCAATTTTCAATGGATCGCCTTCAAGGAGACGGGCATCTGCAGGGATGATATCCCCTAGCTTAACACTGATAATATCGCCTGGAACAAGAATGGAAGCATCTTCCTCGATCCATCTTCCATCTCGAAGGACCTGACATGATTTGATTCAGAAGATTATAACAAGTGCAAACCATAGACAATTCAAAGCCAACCACAAAAGTTAAGACCACGAGCACAAAGTGCCAAGAAACAAGTTGGGAAGTTACTAAAAACAAAGACAATATCGGTCATGGAACTATAAGCAACAAACTGCTCAATACCTTAGCTTTGGGAGCAAGTCGTGCCATGAGAGCCGCCGCAGCATTACCAGCATTGTTCTCCTCAATAAAACTTATAGTAGAATTGATCAGAAGCAAGACAGTAATCCCAACAAAATCTTGCCAATCAGGTGGTTTTCCCTGCAAGAGAGTAAATCCAGAATCTAACTAATATGGCTGCAAGAACAATAACCAGATACTATTGAAGTTTTAACTACAAAATCTTTACAACAACCCAGAAAACTCATTGCAGTGAAGCATGAAAACTTAAACCAATCTAATAAGTACAAGAACAGTCATTAACGATCTAGATAAAGTAACAGCTGAAACTTTTAAAGCTCTTTTGTTGTCCTTTTTCTCTTACCAACTTCCTCATTAATCGTCCAGAAATTAATGAATAACAACAGAATAACTTACTCCCCCATTAGCAAGTGCAATAGCCATGATAGCTGCTGCCTCCATGACCCATGAGAGAGGGTTCCACATAAAACCCAAGAACTTGAAAAACTTACTCTCCTGCACCACACGAAAATAACGCATAGAACTTTCATATCATGTCCATCACGAGAACAGTGTGAAAGTTCAGAAATGAGAAACTGATGTTGTCCTTCCAATCCAGACAAAACAGAATTTCCCAAAAGAGATGGTCAGTGAAAGCAAAGAACAAGATTAAAACATTCTACCTGCTTTTCTTCAAGCTTGTTATACCCGAAAATAGTGAGCCTCTGTTCAGCTGCCTCTTTTGAGAGTCCATTTGAATTACACCTGAGAGTCTCAAACACCTCTTCAATTGGCACATTTTCCTGCAGTTCAAATTCAACAAAAAAAGTTCAGAAAAACAGAACGAAAAAAGCTCCTGGAAACAAAACCCAGAAACCATAAGTTCTGTTTTAAAAAAGGACAAAAATAATTAAGCAAGCAAAAACAGAGAGATGGGTTTATGTTGCTCTGTTCTTGTCTTCTTTCTTTTCTCACCAAATCCACAGCTTCTTTCAGGACAGCATCCAAAGTTTCAGCCTTTCCATCCATCTCAACAAAAACCAACAGTCTTTTCCAGAGCTCTAGAAAACCACGAAGATCTTCTTAGTTCTTAGAAAACAACAAACATAAGGAGAGTAACAAAAGAAGACGTAAAAGGTACCGAAATCAATGAAGAAAGAAAAGCAGAGTACTCTGTTTCTTTCTCTCTCTAGAATCTTATTGGCAGCTTTTTTTTTTTAGAGCAAGTGCGGATAAACAGGGACAGAAGAACTCATGTACTTGACGGGTACACTCTGTTCTTCTTTGCTTATATCATATACTTGCCCACACATTAAACTTGTTTTCCATTTTTATTGTAGTTTGCAGGTCTTTTCTAAGTAGAAGGAGAAGTCACTTTGGTGAAAGCACCTGGTGGTGGGTATGGCTCTTTCTGTACAGTTTGGGACACTCTTTGCGGTTTTACATTTATGCCCCTCACTTCATGCAAAAATTCCCATGTAAACGCTTAACCTAAAATAGCTCCTTTATCCTTATATGGCCTTTTGGTCATTCTAACAAAAAAATTAGGCCATCTAGATTATCAAATCATCAAATGCCAATAATTCAATCTTAGTAATAAGCACATTTTTATATTTATTGCTAAATAAAAATATTTTTATTATTTATAATGTAAATGACAATCCATATTTAATAATCATCATATACAAATTTTTTTTTGTTACAATAAGATTACGTACTTCTACACCTTCTGAAATCCCGTGACTAGGAGAAATTTTTCATTAAATTGTTGTTGTTGCAGTTACATAATTTTCTCTTAAACTTTATTGTATTTCTTAAATAAAAAATTTAAAGATTATTACCTTTTAAAGTATTTATTGAATAAATGTAGCCTTAAAGATTTTATTGTGAATTTTAAAGCAATTACTTCAACATCCCAAAATAAACTATTGAATTGCAAGTTGAAGTGTATATTTTATATATCCATATGTTTATATAATTTTTTAATACCAATCAAATAAAATACATAATTATAAGTCTCAATTATATATAATTACTCATAAATTATATATTTTAAATAAATTAAATGCTGGGTCAATAATTAATAATTAATGTTCAATTTAAGTAATATTTGCAAATTTAAACAAACAATAAATTATAAAATAGTTTTAAAAAATTCGAGAAGAGCTTAAAAGAATCGAGTTAGATATAATTAAAGAGTAATTCGAAACTATACATGATCCCGACTATAAAAAAAGGTCAAGAATGGAAAGATCGACGAGGCTCTATCCATTAATCTCCCTAACCTCTTAACATATATATTTTAACTATCCTTTTCAAGATTGATATGAGTTCTAACAACACCTTCCAACCTTCAATATCTTATGTTAAAAGATAGCTAAGGCAAGCTTGCTTCACCACGTTAAATAATTATTTTTCATTTTCTTAAAACATTCCAAAAAGGATAGTGGGCCATGCATGCAGATACGTGTATGTGCCAAATAATTTGGGGTCACTCACTTAAGCTATTCATTCCTCAGAATTCAATGAGACCATCACCCCATGTCACGTTAGTCAATGCGTGGCCTTTAAACTCATCCATTCTCTCCCTTCCAATTTTGACTTTGAGTCTCTCTGCTTTTTTTTTTAATTATTATTTCTATACTAAAAACGTGCTAATCATTTAATTAGCCTCTAAAACCAATGTTTTAAAATAGAAAATTAAAATAATAAGATAAAGAATTTAAGTAAAATTTAAATTAAATAAATATTAATTTATTTGTTTTGATTTATAAGAGATTAGCAATTTATAAAAATTGACTGATTAGTTAATAAATTGATCGGTTCTTAATAACAAGGGTTATGAAAGTAAATAGTACCGAAAAGTTAGACTGTTTAAAATTTTTACGGTTAAACTAGCTGAATCGGTTGAGTTTTTCAATCTTTTTTAAAATCTGTTACACATTACTGAATTTATTTTTTTTCATTTTAATTATTGCAATTTGGAAATTTCTATTACGAATTATTTAAATTATTAATTTGATCTCTAACATTAAATTTTGTTACTAAATAAGATGATAAAATAATGATGTACCATTAATTTTCAGAATAACAAATAAGTAAATAATAATTTTTAAAATAAAGAAGTCAATGAGAGAGTCGGAATAATTAGTCTTATTATTTTATTTAAAATATAATTTACGCTATAAAATAAAAGACACTATTTATTTTAAATTAAAAAATCCTTAACCTAAAGACGAAAATACCAACCACTAACCTACTCTTTATTCTCTAAAAAAATTCCTCAACGTAAAGAGGAAAATACCAACCACCAATCTACTCTTTGTCTTAATAGATAGGCTTAGTGTCTTTTAAAATTTTTTATATATTTATATTTTTAATTTTAAAATATTATTTTATATTTTTAATTTTAAAAATTTTGACAGAATTATTCTATTAATTGGCCTTGTCATTTGTGATTATAAGTGTTAAAAAGGCTTTACAAGGTAATTAAGTAACTGTCTGGATGAACTTTTTGGAAGGTTAATAAGCACTTTTTTTCACCACAAAAATTTTTTTTTAAGAAAAATAGGTGTTTGGCAGTCAGATAAAAAATCACTTATTTAATATATGTGACTTTTTTGACAGCTAAAATACAACTCTTTAAGAAGTTTAAATTTGGAGTTTCTTAAAAAAGCCTCTCAAATGATTTTTTCAGGTAGATTTTTCAGATCAATTAATTAGTCTATTTTTAATCCCTTTTATCCTTATATTTTACAAATAATTCCTATAAGACCCATAAACTCATCTTCACGTTTATCTTGCAAACTCATTATTTAGTTTTTTTATATGTTTTAATATTTATTTTTTATATTAATTTTACTTACGGTATATTTCATATAAAAGATTTGATTAGATATATTTTCATTTATATTTCATATGATTTAAAATTATATAATAATTAATATATCGTGCTTTGCATATTGTTTAATATTCCTTAAATAATATTTATATACATAAACAATTTTTATTACAAAATAAAATATAGTTAAAATTAAAAATAATTTTTTTTATGTTACCAAATAGTCTATCGTATAAAGCTCTTAAAAAAAACTATTTTTCATATGACTCAACTAACTTCTTAGAAATTTATTTTTCAAAAAAGATATACAGACAAAAATTATACTAATAAAAATTCTACAGGTATAAACCCAATCAAAAAGAGGATAAGACACTGGAACAAACGATGTTCATACAATGTAAAGATCTCCGTGCTGAAGAATTGGTCTGTGTCTTTGATTTTTCTTGTTATAGCCTTATAGGTAAAAAGCATTATTGCCCCAATTTTGTCTTTTTATTTTTTGTATCACATCACTTAATTTGGTATTTTATGTTTGCATTTATTATTTAGTCAGAAATCTCAACTACTAGTCAATCTAAACGTCCACATGCGTGTTCATTTATAAAATACTATATTTCCTTTTGTATTCTTTCTTCAAGTGGGATTCTCTTTTAAGTGACAATTAATTAATATAAATTGTCAAAACTAACGTTTTAAAAGTCAAAATTAAACAATCAGGTTCGATTCCCTGCTAGCCTCTCTTGTAAATAGGGTGTTCAAAAAGAAAAAGTCAAAATTACACCGGTTTTAATTTAATTTAATAATTTTTATTTAATAATCTCTTTTTTAAGTTAAACTTTAATGTTTTAATAAAAAAGACAATCTTTTTCAAACATTTTACAAATTTTTCGTTATTTAATTAATTTATAAATAAACATTCGAGAAATAAGACATTGAAAATTACATTCGCTGCTAAAATGTGATGTTACTAAATCTCTCCTACCTTTCATTAAATTCGTACCTAATTTTATTTGTATTGAGATATCATACCAACATTGTTCTTATTTCCTACCTAACCTCCACTTAACTTTAGAACTAGAAATTGATATTAGTTTTTTTCTCCTTTCTCCGCAACATAGGCTGAGGCTCGCTCATTTTTGCCAAACTCTGAGGGGTCCATTCGAGCCTATCTCAGGCTTGGGCGTTAGGGTACCGACGAGTTATCGTCGAAGTGGATTCTCTTGAGGTTATTAACACCTTTCTTCTTCCCGGATGATTTTTACTGATAATTTTTTGATTGGTGGCAGGTACCCGTCGCCTTCTACAACATAATTGGGACGTTTCTCTACAGCATGTGCACCGGGAGGGCAATCAGTGTGCCAACCGGCTAGCTTCTCTCGTAGCAACATTCCCCCAGGGACTCCATTTCCTACCGAGCCCCCCGGCGATTCTCCAAGAGCAACTTCGCAAAGACTAGCATGGCGCCTTGTATCGTAGAGGCATCCGCGAGTTTCGGCCTCGTGTGATTGAGTAGTTCTTGTTTTTTCCCCTTTGTAGCAAAAAAAAAAAAAAAGAACAACCGAAACGTGGGATCTAGAGAGTTTTATTAATAAATTTAATGAACCGATACGCGAGATCTAGAGATGTTTATTAACATATAACTTTATTCTTAATTGATAAAGAGACTGTTTTCGATACTTTCATTATTGTTGAACAAACAACAACAACAATACTAGTAGAAATCTCCCTAGTATGTGAGTACGAGCAGGGACGAACCACAGCCTCTAACAAATTTTATGCAAAAAAATATTATTTTAAGTTTTGCCCCCACAAAAAAATAAATTTTGTTTCATTAAATTTTTGCCTTCATTAAAAATAATTTTTTTCCTGTTAAAATTTTGCTTCCACTCAAAAAAATTTATGAATCCGCCTCTGAATATGAGAAGGTTGTCTTACTTTTAATTAATAGAAAGACTGTTTTTAAATGAACTATATGAAGTGAAAAAATTAAAATAAGAAAACAACGTATGTTGATAGCTAAAACATGGCTATCAAAATATGGCTATCAAAGTACCATATTAATCTGTTCGTACAAACACTTCCTTCTAGTGTTAAGAAATTTTTGGTTCTAATCAAGGATTTAATGTGATATTGATATGAAGAAATATGAATCTTCTAAACAA
Source organism: Erythroxylum fimbriatum (assembly GCA_026770325.2). NCBI lineage: Eukaryota > Viridiplantae > Streptophyta > Magnoliopsida > Malpighiales > Erythroxylaceae > Erythroxylum > Erythroxylum fimbriatum. Next base: position 1,563,471 of record JANZLH020000013.1, on the reverse strand, counting down.
TTTGAATTTTTTTAAAAAAATATATAATTTTTAAACTTTTCGAAAAAAATTCCTTTTAATTATCGCTTTCCGAGAAAATTTATTTATCTCATAATTCGGTTAAAAGATAACGACTAAATACATTTAACATGACATCACACGTGAAGCAATTAAATGATATTTTCAACTTAATTCTTAAATTTGAATTAAACTAATTAAATTCAATTTAAACTGAGAATTTATTCAAACTTTCTTAAATAATTAGTTTGAGTGAAATTTAATTAGTTTAGATAAAGTTTAATAATTGAATTAAGTTACCATATGAGTAACATTTAATTGATCCAGGCTTTTTAATTAAAGTTTTAATTAAAAAATTATAAACAAATTAAAGACTAAAATTTTCTAAAATTCCTAAAAATATAAAGAAAATACGTATCATTTATTCTTAAAAACTCTGATAGGAGGTGTAGTGTATAAGCCCGGATTTCATACTACTCAGCCTGAAGTTAACGAGGTTGACCCTGTTTGATAAGATTTTAAGTTTTTTTTTGTAATATTTAGGCTTAAAATTTTGAAAATTTTTAAAAAATGATTCAATTTTTTTTAATATTTAGTCTTAAAATTTGATATTTTTTTTAAAAATGAAATCATTTTTAAAATTATAAAGATAAATAATCAGGTTCAAGCCGGGTTAAGACTTAAACCCGGGTTAAAAGTTTCTAATCTGCGCAAACTTGATTCCACCTAAGCCATTGCCGTCTATATCTAAGAGATGCATTGACAGAGGCAAGCAGCCAACCACCCTCGTTACTGATGCAGCGGTCAATTTTTAGGGAGAATCCAAGGAGAGTGAATGCGAATCTTCGTTACCAAATGAGTCATTATTTGTCTTTCTATGAAGGAGTGAGACGAGTCGACGTGTTAAACTCTTGGACTTGCATGTTTTAGTGGAAACGTCCCTTTCGAGTTTTCTCCCCTTTCCCCTCTTCCCTCTTCGGCTCTTCCCCTACCCTAATCTGCATGTTTGCTTTATTGGTTATTTAATGCTGGGATCGGAACTTAGATCAGTTATAGTGAAACGGTGTAGTTTTAATTGAATCGGTTTAACAGATCGGCTGTTAAAATCCATTAACTCAGATCGTTATTATCTTCATCTGAATCAAATTTGATTCGTTTAATCTTAAACTTACTAAAATTGTAAAATTGTAATTTATCGTTGTACAATATTCGGAAAATTTCCAACATTGAAATTATCACGTATGTGCTAAAAATAATCATTTCCAATTTATTACTTTTGAGTTTTTTATATTTAGTTATTTATTTATTATTGTTTATTTTATTTCAATATTTATTTATTTATTATTCTTATTAGTTTATTATTTTACTTTTTTCTCTGTATTATTCATATCTTGTCTTATTTACGTATGGATCTACCAGAAATAGCTTCTCTATTATATAAGGGTAAGGTTGCTACTATCAGATCTCTCTAGATCTCGATTTATTGCATAATTTTGGACTGAATAATGAGGACGATAATGATGATGGGTTTTTTTATATTTATATTTTAAATAAGAAATGAAGAAATTAAAAAGAAAAGAAGAAATTAAAACACTGAAGAGACGTGTTGCAATATCTTGTTCTCGTGCACTTTAATAAAGAAGGAATAATATTTTTAAAAGGGTCCCTTTTTTAGGTGACTTAAAATATAAAATAAAAGGAAAAGTCTGATTGCCTCAAGATTTATACTGATATTGTGCTTTATATTATTCTTCCATGCTTTTTGGGCTAATCTTGAAGATACTTTTAATTAACCTTTACTAAAAGAATTCATAATTAACAAATTTGGTTTCTGATTTTAGGTAAAATACAAAAAATTTGAAATTTATTTTTTTAAAAAATATTTTTTCTTAAAATTCGATTAAAAAATATTGACAAAAAAACTTTAGAAGTAGATCAATTTATTGTCACTAATATGGTAGCTCAATTTAGCTATTAAATATGATCATAACTAATTAAATTAATAATTTAAAATAATTATAATAAATTTTTGGTTTAATTAATTTGGTTCGAATTTGGAAGTTAAATTGAATTGTCATCTAATATGATTTGATTGGTGCAAGTTTGATATTCATACTTATATGTTTCATCGTTATTTTTTAACTGAAGTTTAAGAGAATGGGTTTTTTGAAAAATTGAAAATCAAAAAGAATTTTTTTCGAAAATTTTAAAAATTAAATAAAATTTGAAAATTTTCTTGAACTATAGGTAGTTTTATTTCTTTTATCCTTTGTGTTGTGAACGATTAAGGATGTAGAATTTTTGTCTTCTATTTATATATGTTTTTAAAGTTAATTTATATATATTCATGATAGATTAGCAATGTTAGAAGAATTTGCTTCAAATTTTAATTTCTTTTTTATATGAAAATTACTTCTTGTAATTTAATATTGTTTTAATCTTTATATTTTAAAATTTGTCAATTATTTACTTATGCAGTTAGCACATAACTCCTTTGTGAACATAAGGTTACCGGTTCAAGTCACGAAATAGCCTAGAAATCAACGAGCTTGTCCCAAAATCTAAATTAGGGTTGGCAAGACCTACCTACCTGACCCGAAATCAACGAGCCTGTCCTCAAGACTTTTTAATTTTCAAATTTTCAAACTTCAAGGTAGATTTGAGTTTAGACTGTCAAAGTCGGTTTGACCTAAATCTTAAAATTTTTAAATGAAATAATATTGTTTTATTCAAAAGACCTTTTTTAGTTTTTGTCATTGTTTGATAAATAACTTATCAGCCCTCAAGGGGTGTGGCTAGATGGTTGAGAGCGGGGCTTGGCTTCGGTTAGGTCATAGGTTCGATTCCTTGCTAGCCCCTCTTATAAGAGCCTGGGGCAGCTGGAGTTTTACCTATGGATGGAGAACTAATGAGGCCCTCTGCGATGAGGTGTAGTCACTTGGCCCTCTGTTGAGGTGTAG
>JANZLH020000013.1:1531712-1542261 GCA_026770325.2 Erythroxylum fimbriatum | reverse complement strand
GTCCCTTGTTGCTTAATGTTAATTAAATGTTAATGGTTTTGTCCTATATGTTGGAGTTGCGAGCCTGAGTTAATTGGAAACCTGATGATTTAATGTCTAATCACATGTGCTTTGATAAGAATTTCATTAGAGTTTGCCCTTCTGGTAAATGCTTTAAAGCTAATAAATGAATGACCTTTTAGTGTAAATGTGAATTTTCGAAGGTAAAGAGTAGAGATGATGATTTTATTGACCCGACCAAGAAAATTTTATTTCTATTAGATATGTAATTGAATTACAATTAAATTACTAAAACTTTTAAGCTAATTACACTGAAATTAGATTTGATATTATTTTTGTCAATGGTTTAAAATCTGGATAGGAAGTTAAACCTGTAAAATAAGAGGTTTAGTGTTTAAAAGGTCCAACTAGTATTAGATCATCACAAAACCGGTTAAAAATTTAAAATTTTTGAAAAATAATTGAAGATGACTATCCTTATTCATCAAAAAATTGAAAGTTTAATAAAAAAAGATAGTTAAATAAAAATTAATTGGTTTATTTTGATTTATAAAAATTAATTAGTTTTAAAAAACTGATTGATTAATTAATAAACTAATCGATTTTTAACAACAAAGATTTTTAAACTAGATCAAATCGGAAAATTAAAAACTGAATCGAAAGGTTGACCGGTTCAAAGTTTTTACTGTTAAATTAGTTGAACCGGTTCAATTTGTAAAACATTGATGTTTTCGGTGGAATTTCTTGAAGTGTTAATTTACTAATAAGGAATTATAGTAACTAAGCATCAAATTTCTTAGAAGCACATGATTGGATATATATATATCATATGATATTTTTATAATGATTGAAAACGAAAGATCTCCTACCAAGAAATAAATAGACATAAGACTAGGTGAACAATCAAATATAAATACGGACAGTGATATTCACAGGCTCTACAATCTGGTGAGTGCAACGTCTGATCATAATCCTATAAAGTTGGTGGCTGGTCGACGGTTTTCAATAAAGAGAATCAGTCGGTTTAGATTTGAAAACAAATGGCTTACAGAGGATGGATTTTCTGATTTTGATTCGAGGTTTTGGGTGGCAAACGATAGGTTGAATCTCTTGGCTCCTATCAAAGAGTGTGGCGTCGGGCTGCTAAACTGGCAGAAGCATCTAGGATCGAACTTCAAGGCACGCATCAAGTCTATTAAGATGAAAATGGAGATATCCCGTAAAAATCTTTAGTACGGTTCTCTTCGAACCCTCAAAGCTGAGCTTAACGGTCTCCTTGCTCAAGAAGACATATATTGGAAGCAAAGGTCAAAGGTGTTTTGGATGCAGTACGGAGAGGCTAACTCGAAATATTTTCATGCTCAAGCTTCAAAAAGAAAGAGGTTTAATCATATTCATTCACTAGTGGACGATAATGGGCAGCAGGTTGTGGATGAAGGGGGGATAGGAAATGTCATTCTTGATTATTTTCATCAGCTCTTTTCAGCGTCAGGGGGTGGGAATTTTAGTCACTTTGCCTCGGTTAGATCTGTAGTGAGTCAAGCGGATAACGATCATCTCCTAGCTCCTGTGCGATTTGAGGAGGTCAAGGAAGCATTGTTCGACATGCATCCAGACAAGGCCCCGGGACCTGATGGTATGAACCCCGCATTTTTTCAAAAGTGCTGGGCTATTTTGGGGGCGGATATTTTTTAAAATTGTCGTAGCTGGATGGAGCAGTGTGAGTTTCCGGACACTCTAAATGACACAGTAATTGTTCTGATTCCTAAAAAAGACAACCCTAAGTGCATGAAAGACTTTCGGCCCATAGCACTTTGCAATGTTATTTATAAAATTATAGCCAAGGTGATAGCGAACCGGCTACAAACTTTGCTACCGAGGATCATCTCTCCCATGCAATCGGCTTTCGTCCCAGGTCGGCTTATCACTGATAATATCATGGTGGCTTTCGAGATCATACACTACATGAAGAATAAAGGAAAAGGAAAAAAGGGGGAGGCAGCTCTTAAAATAGATATTAGCAAAGCCTATGATCAAGTAGACTAGGATTACATTCGGTTTATCCTGTTAAAGATGGGCTTTGAGAACAAATGGGTGGAGCTTATTATGGTGTGTGTCACTTCCGTTCGATATTCGGTGGCGTTTAACGGTTCCGAAATTGGACCTATTATTTCGAAGTGTGGTTTACGGCAAGGAGATCCTTTGTCGCCACATCTTTTTATTCTTTGTGCTGAAGGTTTATCAGCTTTGCTAAGAGAAAGCGAGGCTCGAGGGGATTTACATGGGGTGACTATCTGCCCGGGCAATCCTAGTGTTTTCCATCTTTTTTTCGCCGATGACAGTTTCTTATTTTTTCATGCGAATGTCTCTGAAGGACAAAACTTGAAAAGGATTCTTGGAATTTATGAAGAAGCATCGGGGCAAGCTATCAATTTTCAAAAGTCAGGTATTATGTTTAGTTCAAACACTAAGCCTTCTGAAAGACGAGCAATGGAAGATATCTTAGGGGTGCATACGCCTATTGATCATGGCAGGTATTTGGGTCTTCCCTCTCTAATTGGGAGGAAGAAGAAACAGGTCTTCGCTTTTATAAAAGATCGGCTTAGTAAGCGTATAAGGAGTTGGAAGAATAGGTTGCTTTCCAAACCAGGGAAAGAGATTATGATCAAGACGGTAGCGCAAGCCTTGCCGGCTTTCTGTATGAGTGTTTTCCTTCTACCCCAGGGCACGTGTGATGATATTCAGAAAATGATGAATGCCTACTGGTGGGGTTTGGGGACAGATGATCGGAAGAAAATTAATTAGGCTAGTTGGGATCGTCCATGTGCTCCAAAGAAATATGGGGGTATGGGTTTTCAGGATCTACATTGTTTCAACTTAGCCATGCTTGGCAGACAAGCTTGGCGTTTCTTGGCTTTTCCTGATACGCTTCCGAGCAAAATCTTCAAAGCAAAATATTTTCCATCGTGTAGTTTTTTGGAGGCTACTGAACGCCCTAACTCTAGCTTTATTTGGAAGAGTATATTTGCAGCCAAGGACATTTTGATTACAGGTATTAGATGGAGATTGGGAGACGGATCTTCGATTAATGTTTTTGCTGATCCCTGGATCAATGAAGCAGATAATTTTTTTGTCACCTCCCCGTCCATTCCGGAGTTCGGTGAGCTAAAGGTGTGTGATTTGTTTAACGAGGAGGGATCTGGGTGGGATGTACAAATGCTAGAAGGTTTGTTAACTCCTTATGATGTTGGGCGTATTTCCAGGATCCCAATCGCTCGCTCCAAGCCGCCAGATAAACTTATTTGGCATTATAGTTCGAATGGTATTTATTCGGTTAAATCAGGGTATAAGTTGGCTTTATCTATGTATGCTGACATAGGAGATTTTTTCGTCGAAGGTCCATGGAATAGGCTTTGGAATATGGCTGTACCTCCTAAGATCAAGGATTTTGGTTGGCGGTGCCTTCGTGATTTTCTTCCTTGCAAAGATCGGCTTAGATGCAAGGGGGTTCAACTGAGCATTGATTGCAATATCTGTGGGTTCCCAGAAGATCTAACTCATGTTTTGGTGGGTTGCTCTCAAGCTAAAGATGTTTGGTCAATGTCAGGATGGCGGTTCCCTAACCATGGGGTCGACTCGGTCTTATCGTACGTACTACATAACTCATCGTCTTCCAGCACCGATCGCCAACTAGTTATGCTTTGGAGCATTTGGTATCACCGTAATTTACGAGTATGGCAAGGTAAAACTATCTCTTCTTCTATGATTTTCAATTTCGCTGATAGTTTTCTTAAAGATTGGCAGGCTTCGCGGGAGATTTTTAAAAGAGTTACTGGTACGGTTGGGGAGGATCGTGCTACTGAGTCTGGATGGACTAGACCGATGGAGGGTTTCCTAAAGTATAATGTCGATGAGGCGGTCTTTCTAGAGAAGAATGTTACAGGTTTGGCCGCTATTCTCAGAGATGATAGAGGGTGTTTTGTTGCTGCCATCTCGGGACATTATCCTTTTCGGATTGACCCAGTTCTGGCTAAGCTTATGTCGATAAGGGAAGCTCTTTCTTGGTTAAAGGAAAAAAGTATTGATCATGTTATTGTGGAATCTGATTGTTTGATGGCTGTTCAAGCTATTTCAGCCCCATAGTCGAATTTTTCTGAGATCAGAAGTTTGGCTTTTGATTGTGTTTCTCTCAAGCGACATTTCCTTCATTTGTCCTTCCACTGGATGCGTAGGATTGTCAATAAGGCGGCTCATTCTCTTGCAAGGGTAACCTTATTACATGCAAACCTGCATCATTGGAGTGTTAGCCCTTCTGCTTTAAATTCCATTTTAGCTTAAGATATCTCTGTTAGTTCAGACATTGATAGTGAAAGGCTAGTAGATTCCGGGTGTATGGGGTAAGCTTGTTGGCTTGGGTTAATTCTGCTTTGCCTTTCTGATCAATGTTGTTGCGTGTTTCTTTAAGACGTTTACTTTCAAAAAAAAAAACTCCGACTTAAGTTAATAAGTTAAATTAAGTTTTAATTAATAAATATTTTAAAATTAATAATTGTTTATAATCCAAATATTATTAACTATATATTTTCAAAAAAAAATATTATTAACTATACAAGAGTTTATTGTATACACTTCATATTTTCTTAATTACAATAATTAAAGAATATATGTTCCAACCTCTTTTTTCTTTGTAATTAATGACATTGATTAATTAGTTGCCTATTTACTAAATGAAAATGAATGGTCATAACAATTAGGATTGACAAATTAACTTTGATGCGATATCATTTTAATAAGGGATGACATATTTTAAAATACCCAATTTTTTGAAAAATTTTAATTCAGTACCTAAATTTTAAAAAATTTCAATTAAGTGACTAATTTTTTATAATCATCCTAACACTTCGGTGCAAAAAGTTACTATTTTGCTGATTTGATGATCGAAATTATTTTGTTCGTGACGAACAAACATTCACGTGAAAAATTAATTACCAACTAATCATATACAAGTAACTAAAACACCCAAATTAATGTGCCGAAGAAGTTATAAGTTGCATGTTTAACAATTAATTGTATACATGGACACCTATATGTTATGATCAAAAAAGATTATATTAGTCAAGTTAGTAAAATATTAACAAAAATATTGTTTTAAAATGAATTAAAATTATAGATGATTGACTAAGTAATTAAAATTTTTAAAATTTTGGATAAATTGAAATAGGTTATAGGAAAATTAAAACCCGACCCGACTTACTCCCTTGACAACTCTACGAGAAACTTAAATCAACTACATGATCTGCTTTGGTAGATAGAATAGAAGGCAATAAGAAGTTCGAATCCCGACTTTCTGAACGCAAAAGATCATGAGAAAACGAAGAAGAAATGCTTGTTGCACGCGATGCATGATGTGGTATGGACTATGGAGTCAGATACCAGTATCTCCAACACATCCACATCCCAGAACACCCAACATTGAGTGTTCGGCCGATGAGGAACATCATGTGTAACGGAGTTTCTCCAAGGCGGCGTGCCACCGTTGGCCCTTAAGAACTTGCCACTTACTGCTCGTAACTTCACCTGGTAACCTACTGTTAGTGGCTCCCACTCCATGCTCGTGTCCTTCTTCGACGTTGCCATCTCCTGTACTACTTTTTCCCGGTCAAGTCGAGAAAGCATGGCTCGTCGGAGGCCGTAAGGTACTTGCCATAGCAGCTCTTTAGTCTGATAAGGTAGCTGAAACCAGGAACAAACTCGACGGTCCACCTGGCACAAGTTGAGGTTCCATCTCGGCTTTGCCTGACGGTTTCTTGGTCCTCGTCGGCAATTAGGTACTTGTCGTGGTAGCTCCTGAATCTGACTGCCTTTGCTTTGTTGAAGAACTCCATAGATATATTATACGTTCAGGACCTTGTCAAGCTTTTTTTCATACGTGCTGTCATATAATATTCGGTGCTGTTCATATAATAATCGCAGCCACTTGACAAGGTTATATAACAGGGAAGTGTAAATTAATAACAATACATCTTGATTGATGACTAAATGATCGATTAATCACTTCCAAAAGATAAGTTTTGTAATTTGATTTTGTTAGCTAACTTAAGAGAATGGTAAAAGAACCCCAAGACGCAGGTGAGTTGATAAGGGATTCTCCTAACTTAAGTGAGGCTGGTTGTGGGTTCACACACCCCTCATGTATGCAGCTATTTAAAATTTGAGGTTAGAACTTTGTCTCTCGTAAAGGACCTATCCAATTTGAGCGATGATTAATCTAGGTATGAATGGCTTAAAGGTATTTTCTCATAATTAGGACTCTTTTAGAACACATCGTAGAAAAAAAAAAAGATAAAAGTGATCAGAAACTAATTAAGAAAAAATAATGATTGAAAGGTTGAACATTTGCATTAAATGTCTAACAATTTCCATTTGGAAAAAACAATTTTGTGAGCGACCAAATCATCAATCATTAATGTTATACGTACAAATATAAGTGACAGCACGTAGGTATTTGGACCCAATCCAATTAAAGTCAACGAATAAAATTTGAATTAATTATATCTAAATTTTATAAGTATTTTTTTTGAACTTATTTATATCAACGTTTTCAAAAGATGTTCTAAATAAATATAAAATTTAACGATTTTATTTAGTTAAATATCTCGTTAATACTAACATGATGTTATTTTTTATTTTTAAATAAAAATAGATTTTACTATCACGTAATTAGTTTATTAAAATTAACTATAAAAAAAAGTCTCACTAGCACGTTATAAAGAGACTCAATTTTAAAGACTTCTAACTATAAATCACACTTGTCATGTAATAGTAAGACTTATTTTTTTCATACTTGTAACAAAGAGACTTACTTGTCAAGCAATAGTGGGGTCTAATTTTTGGTTAGAAATAAAAAATAATGTCACGTCAATATCGACAAGTTATATAATTAACAAAAAGTTAATCATGTTAAAATTTTTCATACCAACTTAAAGAGAACGTTTTAAAAATATTGAAGTTTAATTTGAACACTTAAAAATGCTTTGGTATATTTTGTATTATGTTATAAACATTGATGTTCAAAATGCACATTTAGCTTATTTAAAAAATATATATGGTTCGGCCAGTGATACTAAGGATTATCAATTATTTTATTATCGATTGAAATTAAGAAATTAAGACAATTTTCATTTAAAATAATGGAAATTAAGTGTAATTAGAAAAGTGATACTTTCCACGATATTTGGAGGATTTTATTAAATGTGAATAAGAAAATAATACTCTCCACAAAATTTGGAGTATCTTATATTGTGCTTATACTCCTACTAATCTATCTCGCCGTATGTTATATGTTCATATGGTGTAACACTTTTATCTAATTAACATAAATGCTTTTACTTGTTAGGAGTTACTTTGTTGCTATAAATATTGGCTTAGCAAACTTTTAATAACAAATTTGTGGCTACAAATTAGAAATAAAGGTGACAACAAGTTGAGTAAAGTTTATGTCTGGATTCAAATTTTATGAGTAGACTTAGGCTCGAAAATTTGTTCTTGGCCTTCAAACTCGAGCATCGGGTTTGGGCGGTTTGAAATTCGATTGAATCTAAACTTAATTTAATTTAAATTTTTAAAAATTAAAAATGACATCATTTCTTAACTAATAACTTATATTATTTTTTATAAATCCAACTTAAATTAACAAGTTAAATTAAGTTTTAATTAATAAATATTTTAAAATTAATTAATTGTATATAATCCAAATATTATTAATATACACCATCTTTTTCTTAACTACACTAATTAAAGATCAAATGTTCCAATCTCTATCTGATTCTAATTAATTAAAAATTTATATACCAAAAAATATGGATAAAATAATCTTATATTATTTTTATAACTTCAACTTAAGTTTCAATAATAAATATTTTAAAATTAATAAATTATTAATAATGCAAATAATATTAATTTATACAATGTTTATTTCATAAACTTCATTTTTTTCTTAATTACAATAATTAAAGAATAAATGTTCCAACCTCTTTTTACTTTACAGGCTGTTTTGGATTAATGGCATTGATTAATTAGTTACCTATTTACTAAGTCAAAATGAATTATTATCATTTTAATACAAGCGAGAAATTAAATAATTAAATTATAATTCAAATATTATATTTGACTTTTTTTTCCTTAATAACTTGATTGATAACTAAACATCAAAACAACTTCTTTGATATTTGTTGAAATGTCCGAAGAGATTGGAACGAAACCTTACTCTTATATATTAGAGAAATTATTTTGCGTACGTAGTGCAAATTAATAATAATACAATTTGATTGATTACTAAATGATTGATTAATCATTTCCAAAAGATAAGTATTGTACTTTGATTTTGTTAGCCAACTTGAGAGGATTGGGAAGATAATTAAGAAATAATTAATCATTGAAACTTTGAAAGGTTAAACGTTTGCATTAATAGTCTAACAAATCCTATTTGCAACGACCAAGTCAATTTTGTCATCAATCATTAATGTTACAACACCCGACTTACTTTCTTACACCTCTACAAGAAACTTGAGAGAAAGTAATCAACTGCATGATCTGCTTAGAATAGACGACAATGATAATTCCGAATTTCGGAAACCAAAAGATCATGAGAAAACGATGCTTATTGGGATGCTGCATGATGTGCACGTATGGACTCAGATTCCAGTATCTCCAACACATCCACGTCCCAGAACACCCAACTTTGAGTGGTCGTCCGATGAGTAACATCATGTGTAACGGAGTCTCTCCAAGGCGGCGTGCCACCGTTGGCCCTTAAGAACTTGCCACTTCGTGCTCGCAACTTCACCTGGTAACCTACTGTTAGTGGCTCCCACTCCACGCTCGTTTCCTTCTTCGACGTTGCCATGCCCTGTACTACTTTTTTCCCGGTAAAGTCGAGTAAGCATGGCTCGTTGGAGGCCGTAAGGTACTTGCCATAGCAGCTCTTTAGTCTGATAAGGTGGCTGAAACCAGGAACAAACTCGACGGTCCACCTGGCACAAGTTGAGGTTCCATCTCGGATTTGCCTGACCGTTTCTTGGTCCTCGTCGGCGATTAGGTACTTGTCGTGGTGGCTCCTGAATCTCACTTCCTTTGCTTTGCTGAAGAACTCCATAGATTGTACGTTCAGGACCCTTGTCAAGCTTTTTTATATGTGCTGTTCATATAACAATTGCAGCCAGCTGACAAGGTTGACCAAAGACTTTTACTATTCGAATTTTTACTAATCTTTAAATCTTAATTTTAAAATAAATAATTAAATTAAAATTAAAATTAAAAATTCAAATATTGTATTTGACTTTTTTTTTCCCTTAATAACTTGATTGATAACTAAACTTTTTTTTTTATTCGAGAAAACTTCGTAGGCGGATTAAGCGGGCACACCTTTTCGAGAGTCTAATGGCGCATCACCTCACAGGTGGACTAAGCGGGCGCATTTCATCGTTGATGGTCCAATTAGTTCTCCACCTACAGGTAAAATCCCGGCTGCCTCAGGCTCTTACAAGAGGGGCTAGCATGGAATCGAACCGGGACCTAACCGAAGTTAAGGCCCGCTCTCAACCATCAAGCCGCACCCTTGAGGGCATTGATAACTAAACACCAAAATAACTTCCCGATATTTGTTGAAATGTAAAGTCCGAAGAGAGATTGATACGAAACCTTACTCTTGTATAGTAGAGAAATTGTTTTCAATATTTTCATATTTACCGCAAATTAATAATAATATAATTTGATTGTTGACCAAATGATCGATTAATCATTTCCAAAAGATAAGTATTGTACTTTGATTTTGTTAGCCAACTTGAGAGGACTGAGAAGATAATTTAGAAATAATTAATCATTGAAAGGTTAAACATTTGCATTAATAGTCGAACAAATCCTATTTGCAACGACCAAGTCAATTTTGTGGACGACCTAGTCATCAATCGTTAATGTAACACGTAAGGCTCGATTTGGTTGGTAATGTAATAAGATAGAACGTAATACACTCTAGTCTAACAAATCCTATTTGGAACGACCAAGTCAATTTTGCGGACGAACTAGTCACCAATTTGGTTAGTAATGCAACAAAATAGAACGTGATACACTTCTATCGTTTGGTTGAGTATTTCATAATAGAATGAGATGGAATGAGATAGAAACGGAGAGTTTCATATTACGTTCATTCCATCCTAGACAATAAAAATAAGAAATCTCCGATTTAAAGAGTTTAGGATAGAATGTAAACTAATAAATACATACTACCTAATATACCCTCAATAATTTTTTTAATATCAATTATTTCTTCTAATCCTAACTCCCTTTTTCCCATACTCATTTATTAAGATCCACAAAAATTGTATATAATTAATAATATTTTTATATTATTTCTCCTTACCTTAATAATAATTTTTAATATTATTAATAATACATTGTATATAATTAATAATTAAAAAATTAATTACATTTTTATTAATAAAAATAGAAAAAATATATAAAAATTTATTCTTTAATTGTTTGTATATATTTC
>JANZLH020000013.1:1510437-1522215 GCA_026770325.2 Erythroxylum fimbriatum | reverse complement strand
AATAAAAATATTAAAAATATAATGAAATTATAAATATCTTTTGTGTATTTCTAAAATCTAATTAAAATGACATAAAAGATTTTTCAGTGAAATAAAAATAAAATTTTAAAGGGACATATGATAATTTTTAAATATTAAAGATTAAAGTAAAAAAAAAGCCGACATAATACATTTCAAAATAATAATTTAAAATAAAGGGAAGGATGAATATGAATAATATGAATAAATAAAATCAACGTGACAACACATCCTCAAATACTTGTTCCAAAACAACATTCAACTGGCCATAAATATAGTCAGCATCTGATATTTGTTTACTCGAAAAGAAGATCGCAATCTGCTTGAGCAAATTCCCCAGGCCACACCAAGATACAACCAAATCCTCCGTCATCATCTACTCCATTACCCAAAAAGATAGTTGGAATTTGTGTATTAGTCTACACCTTTGTCTACTGAATCTGCTTCTCCTCCAGGTCACTGTCTCACCGGCTAAAGAGGAGCTAATCCTTCCTCGCTCACCACCAAAATTTCCCCTTCTGTCACGGCGATGGTGCTCCAACAAAAAACCTTTCTTTTTAGTTCCCTGTCCCTTTCACGTTGTCTTCGCCTCGACCCACCTCACCTCCACATTTAATCTCCTGTTCCAACTCACATTTTCAGCGAACTAACCTCATTTTCTTATCTGGGTCGTGGCGATTCCTCTGTTACAATGAAGAAATTGAAGAGTTACTACATGCAGTTCCGTCACCACCAGAAAATGGAGCGACGCCGTTGGATCTTTCCACTTGCAATTGCGTCTATTGTATTTCTGTTTCTGCTCTTTCTCACCACTCTTACTTCCTATGATGGCTCGCCGATTCTTTCATTTTCAAGATCATACTCTGTTTTGGGTTTTAAATTTGTTGAAAGCAAGCTACAGCCAATATCTGTCTCTACTCTTCCTCCTCCTCCTCGATTCGCGTACCTGATCTCTGGGTCTACTGGAGATGGGAACATGTTGAAGAGGACGTTAATGTCTTTGTATCATCCGAGGAATCAGTATGTGGTGCATTTGGACAGAGAGTCTTCGGCTAAGGAAAGACTGGATCTTAGTGAATTTGTAAAAAACCATACCGTTTTTGCCAAATTTGGTAATGTGAAAATGATTGCAAAAGCCAATCTCATCACTTACAGAGGACCCACTATGGTCGCTAATACACTGCACGCGGCGGCGATTCTGTTGAAAGAAGGCGGCGATTGGGATTGGTTTATTAATCTCAGTGCCTCTGATTATCCATTGGTTACTCAGGACGGTAAGTGAACCACCACATTTGTTGGATTCTATGTTTGGTTGAGCTTTGATGTGACTTTTGTACTGATGGTTTCTTGTTTTTCAACTGGTTGGATTAGATCTGCTGCACACGTTTTCATTTCTGCCGCGGAATCTTAACTTCATTGATCATACGAGTAATATTGGTTGGAAAGAGTGAGTGGGCACTTTGATTCTGTTGAGGCTCAGTTGATACGTTGGTTTTGATGAGTTATTGAATCAATTGGCTATATGTTACATTTTGTAGGTTTCAAAGGGCAAAGCCAATCATCGTTGATCCTGGTTTGTATATGACAAAGAAAGCTGATGTCTTTTGGATTACCCAGAGGAGGAGTGTCCCAACAGCATTCAAGCTCTTTACAGGTGTAACTTTGAATTTCTTTTTAAGTGGATGCTCCAACTATCTCTTCCATATAAATGTCCGTCCTCCATTTGTTTATTTAGGTTCCTTGGTTTGTTCACAAGTTATATATATAAAAAAAGGGAAAGCCTAATGCATCAATGCTTATTCTTTCTACTGATTATGAGTGACCTGGGCTGAGTTTAATAGTCTCTTGTCGGTCTACTTAAAGTAAATACAAGAAACAGATAGAAACAGGCAAGTTGAAGTTTTGCTGACGTGCAATGATGAGAGACTGTTTGCTAAAAAGAATGCAGATAAATGAACTTCTGTTCCTCTATTTACAATTCTTGAGAATTGCAAAATTGTCCAACAAAAAGTGTAAATTGAGCCCAGTTTGCATTGGGGGTTCCTGACACTGTCAAGTGTAAACGTTTGGAAGGTTAATTCAAGAATTTTCCCTCCTTTTTTTTTATCTCTTTGTGTTCAAAATCGATTTAGTGTAATTGAATTCTACTCTTAGGTGAAACCATTATTGGATTGCTTTGATAGATATATTAGTTGACCTTTAGTAGTCAATATAGCAGGAGTTGGTGACTATCTTCAAATAGCCTTCTTTTTCCCTATAATCAATGTTCAGGTTTGATGATGTTTTCTTTAGCATTTTTTTAACTCGAAACAAAGAAGAGGGGAGCCTGAAACTTTTCATGTTACATTGGCAAGTAAACTAACTCAACCACTTGGCCTAGTGACTTAATGTCGAACAAGTGTAGGTGGGATGAAAACTAGCCAATAACAATTGGTTCTGGAAAGAAAAATGTTACCTTCTCGGCTATATTTGTACTCTTCACTCCTAAGAATGACACCATCTGTAAAACAATTTTCAATTACAAGGTTATATCTTTAGAAAAGTTGATGTACAAAGTTCATATTTGTTAATTTCTGGGATTCACCTGCTGTTGCTTATAATTAGGCTCATTGTGCAATATGTGCATAGTAGCTTTGTGTTGAACTAAGCTGTACCGAAGATTCCTAAAAAAAAAGTAGTACATAAATTTACAATTTTCAGTGTTATTTTGTTTGCATGCTTGTGTGCATAGAGATTTTAGATGTTAAACTTCCTGTGTAGTTACATACATTTTGTCTCTTGATGCATGTAGTGCACATCAGTTGTCATTTGATACGTTGGTGAAACATATATGCGTGATCAACAGAAAATTTTCTACGGGGGTGTCTAGGGCATTGATAACCTTGTATGGTTTAAAGGGGCTGATCTTTCTTTCTGGAAGATAAAGCAAAAGTAGAGTTCGCAATGTTTTAGGCTTTTATCAAATGGAATTCTTACTCCTTGCTGTTTAATGAAATGCTAAACTGCTTTAGCATATGGCTAGACTTGCTTTTATGGAATAGTTAAATGTTGCTTGACCCTTTAGAATTGCATTCATGACGCATTTCATCAAATAATTAGGTAAGAGCAAAATACCTGCAATTATTTGGTATAAACTGTCCACCTACATGGTCTGCAGATACTAGTTTGTGCACAGGCTAGTTTTTCTTTCTTAAGTTATGTTGATAAAGGTTAGTTTACTTTTTCAGAGTTGTTTTGAACTATGCATGAGAATATGATAATTTTCAGATGAATGTAACCAACTTTAATCTGTGTTGGACAGGTTCTGCTTGGATGGTTCTTTCTCGATCTTTTATTGACTACACCATATGGGGATGGGACAACTTACCTCGAACCGTACTCATGTACTATTCCAATTTTATATCTTCACCTGAAGGATACTTCCACACTGTCATTTGCAATGGTCAAGAGTTTAGAAACACAACTGTGAATAGTGATCTACATTTCATATCATGGGACAACCCTCCGAAGCAGCATCCGCACTTTCTCAACCTTGCTGACATGCAAAAGATGATTGACAGTAATGCTCCTTTTGCTCGGAAGTTTCACCGAAACGATCCAGTGCATGACAAAATTGATTCTGAGCTCTTATCTCGCGGTCCTGGCATGCTTACTCCTGGTGGCTGGTGCATAGGAAGTAGGGAAAATGGAAGTGACCCATGTTCTGCAGTTGGTGATATCAGTGTTCTTAGACCTGGTCCTGGAGCAAAAAGGTTGGATACTTTGATCAGCTCTCTCTTGTCAAAAGAAAACTTCAGACCTAAGCAGTGCAAGTGATGCAATTAAGAAGTAAGTTGTGAGGCAATCATTTTGTCTAGTTAATTGCAGAAGAGATGACTGGCCAAACCCGTAGTTCTTGTATCAAAGCAGAGGAAAAATGAAAAGTATACAAGAGCAGTCTGTTTATACAGGAACATGGATGGACAAATTTCACGTGGGGAGGATATGAATCACACGGCTTGGATTTTTCGTTTTTGATGATATAGAAGAAGACCGAAGTCATCTCCGTGACTAGGCAGCCATGAAAATGCTAGACTAAACTTGTGTATACGTTCAATTGAAAATCCCATAGTTCTGATATCCTACAACAATGAAGTGGGCTTTGCTTAATTAGTGTTGAAGTAGTACCTCCATGGTGAACTTAACTATATAAATCAGGGTTTTAAATTCTGAAACACATTTGCCTTTTGTAATCATATCTATATCAACCTCAATAACAGCAACTGAATTTGCAATCTGAAATTTAAAACCTTAACCAAACTATATTTTCGACGAATCCATCGCAATGAAAATGAAATAACAGCAAACAATCCAACCTGATTGAGATTTTGTAACAAAGAACATGTAAAGAGAATGAAGAGGAGATCCGTCACAGGGAAGATTGCACCTATTGCTACGGTCACAGTGGAAGCACCAGACACCATCTTTCGTGGGACCGGGGCCCCACTTTCTCCTACGAAGCTAAGCACATCAACCTATCAATCTTTAGGTGAAGTTGTGTTGTGGTTTAAGAAACTTACTAAATTTTAAATTATCCATTATTTGGTACAAATTTCGGTCAAAAAATCATAACAAAATACGTTTGATACGAACATCGCACGTGAACTAATCAAATGCTGATTTCATGACCATCAAGCTTAACTTTTAAACTCAAATCGAACTAATTAAATATGTTTCATTTGTGCCCTTATGTTTTTTCCAATCGACGTCCTTCTGTCTTTCGGTCGAAGTAAGTCCTGGAACCTTTTTTTTTTGTTTTGTGCTTCCATTGTTAGTTTTTTAAGGTGTGATGTTGCATAGGTAATAGCAATTTTTTTTAGTTGTTTGCGTTCAATGTCTTAATGTTAGTGAAGAAGGGAAAACATGTGATTTTCATAGTTATCTTGAGATAAATTTCTCATGTCTGTAAAGTGTTTGATGAATTACCTGTTACAATTGTGTTAAGTGATGGGAGTGTTCTGCTTGTGTTGGTGTATATCACGTTCTGTTGACATTATATCGATAATTGATTGTAAGACTTTCAAGTGTTAGTGCTTATAATTGTGAGAAGCAAATAAGATGTTTAAAAGGGAGTTGATATCATTCTTAATATGTTTTAAAGGCGGATGATATGTTTAAAAATTTCCCAATTTGTTATGTATCAATCAATTTACCTAGTTTCCACCACGGGGACGGGGGACCAAAGAATTGGTAAAAAATTGGAAATTTGTAAGAATCAATTATTTATGTGGTTTGGCAAAAATTGTTATGTACTTAGTTCCTTGATTTTTTTTGTTGTGAATAGAGGTTTGAGTTCCTTTCAAATGTGTCATCTAATCATGTTTAGAATCCTCCTTTGTCTCTTATGTTTTTAATTATGCGGAGCAGAATTTCATAATATGCGGAGCAGAATTTCATAAGAGATACGATTGCGATGGGAACATGTGTTCACATGCTTAATTCAAATGCTTCAAGTCCAACGTCAATTTCCTCTTACCCTTTTTGATGTGGACTTCAGATGTAGGAATAAAATTCAATTTTGTTTAGGGTTTACATTGTTGAACTGAAAAAAGAAATAATAAATGTTGCTTTCATTGTAAAAACATATTTTCCTTTTCATCATTAATTTACAAATGTCAAAGATAGTTATTTACTAGTGGACTTGAATTGTTTTAAATTTTATGCACAATAATTATCATTCCATAATACTAATTTAATAACGTTTTTTTGTTGGTTTAGTTGAGCACTTGAAATTAAATTCAATCTATATAACACTTGAAATTGCCATATAGATATGGTAATTCATATTAACTACATTATTCATATATATTATAAAAATATAGTTCATCTTAACATATCAATATCATATGGTTAGATATATCATCTACTTAATAATTGGTCTTGATATATCAATTTCTTGTTATAGTTCGTCTGACTCCCAAGAATCGCTTCATATAAGTAAGTCTCATATGACAAGGAGGTTTTAGTAGTAGTTATATCATAGGAAAATTTGATATTTGGTTCTCCGAAGAAAGGAGACCAAAAGAGTATTTATTGTTTATTCTTATTTTCAAGACTCTAAGAATTACGTACCAATCACGATAGCCATTATCCTAATATATGCAGGGATGCTACCATCCTGGTCCTCTTTGGTTTCCTACTATGCCTCCTTTTCTGAAATGATGGATAATGATGCTGCTATAAAGCACTTATAAGGCACTGATTCATGAGAAGTTAAAGAGTATGTCATTGATAAGCTAAGCTATTTATTGATGACATGTGTGACTATTTATTGTAGTTCATTTATAACATTTTATTTTGATGTAGAAAAAGTCTATGAGCACAAAGCCTACTTCCCATCAACTCTTTTTGCATACTCACACTAAGAAGCATGATGGTGTGACCTTCGTCAACACCCGATGTAGATAATTAAATGTATGTGAAATTTATGCTTTAATATTAATGCTTAATAATTATCACTTACTAACATAAACATTGTCTTATGATAGGACCAAATACAAGAAAGCATTCAACGACAGTCTCAGCAGTCTAAAGATGTTGATGAGACTCAAACCTATCTTCATGTAGTGGGTGGTAGGGACCGTTGTGAAAGGATATTCAGCTTAAATTCATTTGCGCACACATGTTATTCGCAATCCTCCTCATCCAGTACAACAATATATAGTAGACAGTCCGCACCCAATGAAGTCCATGAGCTTCGGAACACAGTACAGACATTGACAACTCAGTTGTAGCAGTTGATAGAGTACATAGCTCAGCTCCGTAATAAGGTGGATGCGTTCAAGGGAAGATGTAGCACCTCATTGCAGTAATCAGAGCATCCGTGGTCACCAAATGAATAACATACTTGTAGTCATTTTGTATGAATTACAGATACCTATTATGTACAAAATAATTTTTATTATCAATTAAGATAAATTTTACTTTATATCAGCAATCAACTTTCTGTTTTAACAAATTAAATGTTGAAACAAATTTAAATATTATCAACAGATAACTCATAATTGTTTAAATTATGCATTAGCCATAACATTATCAAATAAAATTTAATGTAGGGAAATTAAAAAATATAGTTTTTAATAAATTTACCGACAGAAAAACAAAGTTTGTCGGTAAATTCTATTCTATTTACCGAAGAATAACTAATAACCGTAAATAATGACAACATTAACTTACCAACGGAATAATCAATTCCGTCGGTAAATTTGCTGACAGACATATTTTATCCGTCGATAACTTTACCAACTGAAGACAGCACAGAATAACCGTCGGTATATTCACCGACGGTTATATAAAATTTTTTTCAGTAAATTTTTGACGGACATTCTGTGATTCGTCGCAAATTATTACCTATGGTAGTTTATCTGACGCTTTGGTCCGCCAGTAAATTCCATCGCTAGCTTAACTTTCTGACGGAATGTGTAGATATTCCGTCGGTTACACATTCAGTCGGTAATTTCTGTCGTTAAGCTTCATTTCTCTTGTAGTGAATTTCTTAAACTACTAATAACTATACGTCTTTTCCTCTGTGTATATATAAAAAATTGGTTTTTCTTATGCTTCTGCCCAGAAACTTATTGACAAAGAAGTTCCTTATACGTACAAATATTCTTTCAGGCGGCTTAATTTATGTCACCAACTGATTAATTAATTAAATACTTAATAATAATACAAAGAGTACTTTAATCTGTCCCATCATATGAAAGTTGTCAGTAATTACGTTATGTGTTTTATCTTTTACGTTTAATTCTTCTCCAGAAGAAGCAGATTAGAAACTTGCATGAAAATTCGCAGCAATTCATGGGAGCTTGTTGTCTATCGATAACGACCATTTTCTTAGCAATTCATGGGAGCTTTTTAAATTCTTAGTCAATTGAGGTTAATTAGTGATGTGTAAGTTTGATGGACTGTTTCTCAAATGTGTAGGTTTGTGAAAGTAAATAATTTGAAACATTCCAACACCGAAGTTAGGATAAATAAATTGTTTCAAAAAGAGTATTCCCAAATAAAAATTGTAATATTAATAATCTTATATATCCTTTTTATAAATTTTTAAAAAAAAATTATTTAATTTAACACGCAAGCGACAATAATAATAATAACATTTAGTGAGAATCTAGCTTAAATGTGAAATTTGGAGAGATTCAGTAATACACAATTTTACTCCTACCTGATAGAGAGGTTGTTTTCGATACGCTCATATATAATGCAAAATACTGATAGCATAAAATATAAATAAATACATAAAAATATGTAATGTAGTATATAATACGATATATATAGAACATGATAAAGATTAACAATAAATGATAAAATAAATAAATAATTAATTAAAAAAGACAAATACAAGAATAAATTAAACCAACAATTAATAATTAGATTAAATAAGAAACTACTTAAGCTAACGTAAGATATACAAAGTTAACTTTATATAACTTAAATCAACTTTTAAATTTCTTAAAATTAATTTTAAGTTCAAATTCAATTCTTAAAATCTAAGTTTTTTAAATTCGATATTTTATATAACTTATAGTGTTTTCTGTATACTTGATTTCCCTAAATTTCCACATCTTATCTAGCTTAATATCGCTTTAACCTTTTAATAAGAGAGAGACAGCTTTCAGCCGCCAGACCTTACTGGAGAAAACTTGACTTTCTTGATCAACTAACCCTAATTTATCAATTTACAGTCGATTCTAGTACAACTAGCAATCTGAGTATATATGGCTAGGTTTGAATTGATTGGACTGTAAGTTACTGTTAGTTTGGGAGACTTGAGAGGATTCGGTATCTTGAAAAACAACAACTTCATGTGGTCCAACTTTAAGTCATCACCGTCACTAATTTCTAATTAGTGAAGTACTAAAAATTTCATTGTAGAAGGGTTCAAGTTTGCTTTTAGTGAGCTGGTACGAGAATAGTGTTTTAGTTAATTGATTCTTCAATGAATTGACTATTGATCTTTCGTGAGTTGTTTCAAAGAGTCCAATGAATTCATTCCTTGCCGATTTCATGATTTCACATGTAATAAGTGCAGAAGAAACCGCAGACTTTAGTTGATTTTTCGCAAGTGCAAAGAACATTTTCCATGCTTGCTTGACTAATAAAAATGGATTCCAACTGTATGACTTGTGAGAAACCGACAACAGGAAAAAACCGAGGAAGCAGCTACCGTTCGTTTTTGGATTCTTAGGGTGTTTTTCTCTCTTTTCTTTTGCAACTTTTTTCTTTTTCAATAATTAATTAACGTATTATACAAATTGCTAACAATCACATCTTCTATGAGAGCTCACCAAATATATTGACATTAATTGATTCTAACTTATGTTATTAGTTTATCAATGTCTCAAATTATGAATATTTTTGAGACATTGATTCAGAATTCACTACAGCTTTGGATTCAGAATTCAGATTAACCTAATTCTATTTCGTCTTCAACAAACAGAATTATTAGTTCCATTCTAGGAGAGTTCTTCTGAAAATCAGCTGATACAATAATGTCAAGAAGAAACCGAGTGCCATGATTTTTAAAGATAAACAATGATCTCACTACAAGAAAAATGGAGTTTAGTGACGGAAATTATCGACGGAATGTCTACACATTTCGTCGGAAAGATTAGTTAGTGACAGAATTTACCGACAGACCAAGGCGTTAGAGATACATTCGTAGGTAATAATTTGTGACGAGCAACAGAATGTTTGTTGCAAATTTACCGACAGAAATTTTGTGTATCGTCGGTGAATATATAAACTGTTATTATGTGCTGTCTTCGGCCGATAAATTTACTGACGGAAAAGATTTGTCCGTCGGAAAAATTACCGATAGATTTGGTTATTCCTTCGGTAAATTCATTTTGTCATTATCGACGGTTATTTGTTTTCCGTCGGTAAATTATAGATTTTACCGACGAACTTTATTTTTTATCAGTAATTATTTTTTATAAATACACCGGTAATTTACTAAAAACTATTTTTTAAAATTTTCCTGCATTAAATTTTATTTGATGATGTGATGGTTGATGTATAATTTAAACAGTTATGAGTTATCTGTTGATAATATTTTGATTTGTTTCAACATTTAATTTGTTAAAACAGAAAGTTGATTGATGATATAAAGTAAAAATATCTTAATTGATAATAAAAAATTATTTTGTGCATAATAAGTATTTGTAATTCATACAAAATGATTACAAGTATGCTATTCATTTGGTGACCGCGGATGCTCTGATTGCTGCGATGAGGTGCTACGCCTCCCCTTCAACTCATCTATCTCATTAAGGAGCTGAGCTATGTACTCCATCGACTGTCACAACTGAGTTGTCAATGTCTGCACTGTGCTCCGAAGCTCATTGACTTCATTAGTTGTCGACTGCCTACTAAATGTTGTTGTACTGAACGTGGAGGATTGCGAATAATATGGGCTCGCAAATGAACCTAAATTTGAGTAACCAAGATTTTGGTTTATTGAAAGCTAAACAATGGAAACTAATTTTTCTTGAATAAATATTAAAACTAGGAATGAAAGTACAAAAACTGATGATGGTTAATTAGGGTTCCCAAGATGTTTCACTCGGGTTGCGATTGGTGTTATAAGAAATGTGAATGAAATTACGATTTTGGTTCTACTTTGTTAGATGTGTAGGGTTTTAGCCAAGGATAGCACAAACAACCAAAAATGCGAAGTTTAGAATACTTAGGACTTGTGCGAAATAAACAGTAATAGGGAGTGAACATGTTTAATGTAGCTGTAGGCATACGGTTAATTAGATAAACTGCTGTGGAAAAAGCTTGTGGCCAGTAGGATGAAGGCATTGAGGCATGACTTAGGATGGTGAGACCAGTCTCAACAATGTGTAGATGTTTCCTTTCCCCTATGCCATTACGTTCAGGTGTATGAGGGGGTGTGGTTCGGAAGGAAATACCATTTTTGAATAGGAAATCATAAAGAGCAATATATTCTCCCCCATTATCAGTGTATAAGATCTTAATGGATGTGTCAAAAAACTTTTCAACAATAGCTTTGAACCGGATAAAGACAGCATGCAGATCAAATTTTCTTTGTAAATGATAGATCCATGTGTTTTTAGTGAAACGATCAATGAAAATGACATAGTATTTGCAATTGTCATGAGAGTAGCCTGGAGAGGTCCATACATCCGAGAAGATAACATCTAATGGCTTATTAGACACAAGAGTAGATTTTGAAAAAGGTAATTTGTGACTTTTATTTGTTAAGCATGCATTACAATGAGTACTAGATGAATTAAGACGATAGTTGAAATGAGTGCCATGCTTAGATAAGATGTAATTAACAATCGGTTTTGCAAGATGTCCTAGCCTAGAGTGCCAATTGGTGAGTGTTGCAGGAGTAGTAGAGAGGGCAAACTTTGGAGATGATGTTGCTGGCCATGCATATAGGCCATTTTTAGGTGTACCCAGGGTCGTTCCTATAGTTTTATAGGCCCTGAATGAAATTAAAAAAAGGCCCTAATAAATCGATAATATACTTAAGTTTACATATTTGTATGAAACATAAATGACTCAGTTTATAAGTTTACATAACCAACTAAATATTAAATGATCATAACACTAACAAATATACAGAGGATCATGATTTATGAAAAACAATTTCTCCGTGCATTTTTAGATGCAAAATCATTAATAATATTATCAAGATCAATATTGTCCAACATATCCTTCTCAATACATAACATAGCTAAA
>JANZLH020000013.1:1422069-1433236 GCA_026770325.2 Erythroxylum fimbriatum | reverse complement strand
TAATTAAATCTAGAGATCGTATCCTAGGTTGTTAGGTGGTTAGGTTTAATAAACGATCGTATCTTGATTAAACAAAACCTAAGGGAAAACTCGGGTTAATTCTTAACCCACAATTAATAGTTTCTAGGAGAGGTTAAAGAACAACAAATTAATAAAATATGCTTAGTCAAGGTTTAGGCTGAGATTGAACTGAAGAACTGAGTCCCTACCAAATTCCACGTTTTTATTATTTTTGCATGTTTTCTTTAATTAGTTTTTTTAGTTAGTTTTATTTTATTTTATTTTATTCCAAAAATCCAAAACCCCCCATTAAGTGTAAATACTGGTTAATTGCATTTCTTAAACTTACACGTACTTTCTGTGGGATCGACCTAGACTCGCCACTGCTACAGTAGTAGTTTAGTAATTTAAATTTTGATTAGCGTTACGACGCGCGATCACATAGCTTTGTTCCATTCATCATAAAATTTTGCTTCATTATAAGAGTAAGGTTCAGAAATTGCAGACATATTGGCTAGATATGATAAGTAAGGTTTAGAAAAAGAAGTGGGTTCAATGTATGGATACGAGGGTGGAGTATAAAGAGAAGTAGTAGGAATGGAATGTGCCACATAGTCTGTGAATCATTTTGGTTTATGCTTCATCCTTATACTATGTCTAACACCAATATCAGATTCATGAACAGCAGGTTCGGCAGCATCAATAACACTATCATCTACTACATCATCAACTGGAGCAGTATCATCACTGGAATATGTTTGGGGCAAAGGATTTTCAGGCATGTGAGGAGAAACACAATCAAAATCAGTAACGACAATAGGATAAGGTATTGGGGCTACAGAACTATCCTTTAAAACATCACACTCTAAAAAAGGAAATGTCTTCTCATGAAAAACTACATCCCGTGCCAATAACACTTTCTTCTCATCAAGATTAAACAATTTATAACCCTTGACTCTAGTAGGGTACCCAATGAAAACACACCTATGAGCTCTCTTATCAAACTTAGTCTTGTAAGGATCCACATTAGTTGCAAAAGCAAGACAACCAAAGTTTCTTAACAAAGAGTAATCAGGTGCTTTCCCATACAACAATTCAGATGGACTTTTTCAGGACAAAAGAGCAGAAGGAGTCTTATTGATTAAGTAAGTAGCAGTAAGAATGGCATCACCCCATAACACAGATGGAAGACCAGACTGAAACATGATGTCCCTAGCAACTTGTAAAAGATGTCTATGCTTCCACTCAACAACATCGTTCTGTTGTGGGGTATAAACACAGGACTTATGGTGAATAACGCCTACCTCAGTTAATGTTAACTGCCAAAGTATGCTAGTAAACTCTGAGCCATTATCTGTTCTAATGACTTTAACATAATAGTCAAACTGATTCTGCACAAGTTTTAAAAAATTCTGGAAAATTGTAATTGTCTGCGACTTATGCTGCATTAGGTATGTCTATGTGGACCTAGTAAAATCATCAATAATGGTTAAAACATAGTCTGCACCTGATAAAGAAGCAGTTCGATAAGGACCCTAGACATCATTGTGTAACAACTGAAAAGCTGTATCACTTTGAATGGAAGTTAAAGGAAATGGAACTCTAGTTTGTTTAGCCATAGGACAAACATGACAAGTTTTACTGATAGATTTTGGAAGAACAATAGGTAAATGAGTAAGGACACCCTCATATGGATGACCTAGTTTGTTGTGCCATACGGACAAATCAGTATTATTGTGTGAGTTACAAGAAAAAGAAGGAATAGATGCAACTATGTTGACATATTAAGGATTAGTACAGAAAGAAAGATTGTATTAGATTTGAACGAATGGCTGTGTAGTATGTAGAGATTGGCTTTGAATGTCCCAATAGCTAGAGCTTTTCTACTGTGAAGGTCCGGTAAAACACAATGATTTGGATAACAAGTGAAAATAATGTGAGAATCAGAAGATAATTTTCGAACAGAAAGAAGGTTATAGGTAAAAGAAGGCACATAAAGAACATTTTGAAGAGATACAGTCTGGTTTAGAATGACACGGCCAATGTTTTCTATACTTCTAGTATGTCCATCAGGTAAATGTACCACACTCCTTATCTGAGGTTTAAAAGAATCAACAAGCAACGAAAAATCCCCACACATGTGACTAGATGCTCCTGTGTCGATTATCCAAGAACTGCTTGAAATGTCAAGAACTGAGTAACAAGTGGCAGTACCTGTAAAGTCGCCAAAATAAACGATATTCACATGATTAGCATTAGGATTATTGTTTGACTTTCCCTTCATAATCTTCATAAGCTCTTGGTGAATGAGTTCTGATAAAGAAAAACTCAACCAAGAGGAATTAGAAAATTTGTCACTAAGCATATCTAGAGGATTATCAACCAGATTAGCACGTGCATTAACTCCAGTCTATTACCTCTGCCTCTTTTATTCCTTGAACCAGCCTGGATAACCACGCTTTTTAAAGCATGTATCCTCATTGTGACCAGAATTATTGCAATAGGCACAAAATCTGTCTCCCTTCTTTGCAAAATCTTACTTCTTATAAATGTCTTTAGGTTTATTGCTAGCAGCATTAGCGTTACCTCTGGCTAACATAGCATTAGTCTCAACAACATCATTAAAATTCACTTGAACCTGGCTTTGCTCCTCTACTCAAGCCACCATAGAATGCACCTTATTAATGCTAGGAATAGGATCTAGCACTAATATCTGACTCCTAATACTGCCAAAAGAGTCATTAAGTCCCATTAGAAATTGCATCACCTGATCTAAAGTATTTACAGCCTCAACCTTTTTAGAAATTCCATATGTGCAACCATTACAGGTACATTTCGGAACAAGCTCTAAATAGTTGAGCTCATCCTATAGTTTCTTCAAATTGGTGGAGCAAGTAGCAATTGATTTAGCTCCTTGATTAATTGAAGCATTTTGCCTCTTCAACTCGTAAACTTGAGGACCATTAGATTCACCATATTTTTCTTCCAATTCAAGCCATAACTCTCTAATAGTAGGAGTATAAATGAATGCTTCAGTAAATCTTTAGACATGGAGCTTAAAATCCAGGAAATAACCATGGAGTCAGCATTACTCCAATCATCATAGTTCACAAACTTAACATTAGGTTCAGGACAAGTGCCATCAATGAAACATATTTTATTCTTACCTTTCAACGCAATTTTCATAGCTCGACTCCAGATTCGGTAATTATTAGCAGTTAAAGGATTAGTGACTAAACTCACACCTGGATTATTAGATGATTGCAACAATAATGGATCCTTCTTAGAGTTAGTAGTTTGAATAGTCTGGTTAACTGTATTTTCATCGACAACAGCTGGATCTGTTTGATTTGCCATAGCTCGAGAGAAAAGAAGAACAAAAACAATTCAGGAAATCGATTAAAAACAGAGAGGGTGGGATCTCTGCTTTGATACCATGAACAAACAGCTACAAAGAATAATCACCATGAAAGCTCTAGAAGAGATGTGAAGAAGAAGAAGAAGAAGAAGAAAGAAAACGATTACTGTGCTTAAGAAGCTTTTGATTGATACTAAACTGATGAATAAAGAAACTACAGAAAAATGTTTTATATACAGGGAAAGTTAGGTAAGAGTAAAAACTAACTTTACATTAACTGTGACTAAAAATAGATGACAACCAATAAATATTCTTCAATCTCAGACATGTACAACTATTGTCTTCTAGCGTCAATGAGATTCCCTTTGAACTACCATTATGTAATTGTCAACTGCTGCGACACCACAACCTTAAGGGAATTAGACAGAATTAGCATCACCAATTCACTCGTTTCTTATTTGTGCAAATTAGCATTTCATGTTGCATGAACCTGCAGTTATGCTATCATTATGACGTTTTGAGCAAGTTTATTTGTGTTTATGGGCTAGTGATCAGGAATTATGAACTAAATGCCGAGGCACTTGCTCATGCTACAAATGATCTGTCTACGGGAGGAATGGTCTTGCCGTTCCAACCTCTTCACTTGCTTTCAGTCATGCGAACTACTATGTTGATGTGCCTAGAGTAGGCCAAACACACTGAAGATAAATGATTCAAAATATTTGTATCTGTTTTCACAAAATCATGATGAATTTAACTTGTCAGGAGATGAAAAATAAAGGCATTAAAGAGAGTTGGTTGCAGCTTCTACAGGACATAAGCGGTGCTTTTAGACCAGGTATTTTGACAGCATTGGTGGGAGTAAGTGGTGCAGGAAAGACCACCTTGATGGATGTCTTGGCGGAAAGGAAAAACTCTAGGTACATTGAGGTAAATATCAGCATCTTTGGTTATCCAAAGAATCAAGCTACTTTTGTGCATATCTGCGGCTATTGTGAACATAATGATTTTCATTCACCATATGTGACCGTTTATGAGTCTATTTTGTTTTCTGCTTGACTTCGTCTTAGCATAGAAGTAAATAAGGAAACGCAAATGGCATGACATCTTGTTCTTCTTCTTTTGAGACTATCTTCGATGCATGTTCTGAATATCCTTATTGTTTTTATTATGCCATAAGTAGTAATCTTGTAGACAATATACTTGACTATGAATTTGTTGTTTGTTTCAGATGTTTGTTGAAGAAGTAATGGAATTGGTTGAGCTTAAGTCTTTCAAGAACTCCTTGGTAGAATTTCAGGACTTAATGGCCTTTTAACTGAGCAGAGAAAGAGGACAATGGCATTAGAATTAGTGGCTGATCCATCCATCATCTTCATGGATGAGCCCACATCCGATCTTGATGCTAGAGCTACTGCAGTTGTTATGCGCACTATAAGAAACACCGTGGATACAGGAAGAACTTATTAACGTTAATATCTTCGTTGATCTTATTAACGATTATCTCCATTAGCCTTGTATAGAACCAACAACTCCAAATCCCTTATTCTTCTCCTCAATTCATGTATAGCCTAATGATAACCTTGTTAACTTTGTTGTAACCCTTGCTCTTTTTAAGGTTTCAAATAATACAGTAAAAGATAGCTTCCATTGTATATTACTTTCTTCACATGGTATCAGAGCATAACCATGGCGGAAGAGAATAGCGATAGGGGCAGCACACATTTAACAATGTCAACAAAAAGAGATGTCTCTGTTGACATGGATTCTCCTTATTTTCTACATCCATCTGACAACCCTGGAATTATGTTTATGACATGTGTTCTGAATGGGGATAACTATCCTACATGGAGGAGGGCTATGCAAAATGCCCTCCATGCCAAAAACAAAACACCATTCATAGATGGCACATTTAGCAAACTTGATCCAACATCCCCTCAATATTCTTCTTGGACGAAATTCAATTATATGGTGATATCATGGATTTTCAATGCCATCTCACGCGATCTTCATGATAGAGTGGCTTATGTAGAGATTGCATAAGAACTATGGCTAGATCTTGAAGAGCGTTTCTCAAAAGGGAATGCGACAAGGGTCCACCAACTCAAAAAGGACATATATTTTCTCCAGTAGAATAACAAATATGTTATATCATACTACACCAAATTCAAAGCCTTGTGGGACGAACTTCAGATAAAAGTCCTAAGATGTAGCTGTGGTGCAGGAAAGGAGTTTGCTATTGCAAGGGAGCAAGAAAAAGTCCATCAGTTTCTTCTCAGACTCAATGATGAGTTCAAAACGGTACACTCGCAGATTTTAAATTCTAAAATTCTCCCATCTCTTAGCAGGGTCTATGCGATGGTAATCTATTAAGAGAAACAACATGGAATAATCGGAGCACGAGTCCCAACAGTGGAAGCAACAACTATTGTCGCCAAGGTTGATCCTAATAGTGTCAAAGGCCTTAATCGAACTCAAAAACGGTGTGATCATCGCAATAACACAGGACATTCAAAGGTCGAATGCTTTCAATTAATTGGGTATCCTTCTAATTGGAAGCAAAAACATAAAATTGATCAAAACAACAGCGGGTTCACCTCAGGAAATCGAAATCTATCTACTGGTGTGAGCTATGACAATTCGTCCACTTCAAAGCCTAGTCCTTCCTTCGCCCATGTTGCTGCTATTTCAACCAACAACAATGATTCTTCACAGATCTCAGGCCTTTCTATGAGTCAATACACTCAATTGATGCAAATTCTAGATGGCAATTCATTAAACTCGACCAATTATATTGGTAAGCAGTATTCCGAATCTAATATATGGATAATAGATAGTGGTGCATTTACTCATACGGTTGGATCAAAAGCCTTGTTGGATAATGCAAATCATGGTCCACATCATACCACTGTCAACATACCAAATGGTAATATCCTACCTATTACTCATTTTGGTCAAATTAATTTATCATCCGATATTCAACTTTCCAATGTTCCATGTGTACCAGATTTTAAATGTAATTTGTTGTTTGTAGGAAAATGATAAATCAAATTATTCGTAGATGATTTTGGGATGATTTGGAATTAATTTGACTTATTTCCATATGGATTTGAAGTTTTATTTGGTCAATTCTCTCACATTCCAACTTTGTTGCTTGATAGGTACAAATGGATAGATTGTGGGGGTAAAAGGCATAACTTTTCTTATGGATGCTAGATTAAGGCCACTCAAGGATGATTTCAAAGAGGACTCCGAGTTCTACAACTTCCAAGAAGACTTCGAGAAGAGTTTATGTCAACTGAAAGGTCAAAGGCGTGAAAATTTTGGATTGGTGCATGTTCGTTTAACAGACATTGCCTGACATGATGAACTTTCAGACTTGAGAAGGTCCGTTCAACGAACACGGATATCGCTTGGCAGAATAAAGTTTCAGACCCAAAAAGGTCCGTTAAACGGATATTGGCAGCCAAACATGATCTGTTTTCTCCTGTTTAGGAAAAACTAGGTTTCTTGGGACCGAGGATACTATAAATACTCATTTATTAGACCTAAAAGGGGGGTTGGACACTGAAAACAAGGTTACCACAAATGGGAGGCACAAACTAAGAGGAAGATAGGGAGTTCTGAGGATTTCATCAAGGATTGGGAGCAACATTCTCTGTCTTTCTTCTACCTTCTCTCTCTACTCTTTCTTAAATGATGAGCATCCTTATGTGTATGACTTTTGTTACAATGTTCTGGAACTAAACCTCATTTAGGGTGAGGGATGTAACCCATTTGGAGGATTGATTTGTATGCTATGGATTGATGAGTGTTGAATGAAAGTTTCTGGGTTATGTTTATCTTTCTTGAATCCACTATTGATTCTATGCTTGATCTCCATAGATGCAATCTTAGGAATCATATGATATACTGAAAGGTGAAATATGGTTTATGCTCTAGCAAGATAAACACTTTAGGCTTAGAGATAGAGATATCTTAAGCTATTGTGAGAACTTGTAGTTGCTTGTTCTTCTTGGATTTAACTAATTAGTTTGCACATTGAGAGATGGTAAACAACTAATTAGATACTCTTATATGCTTTGAGAGAAGATATGGGTAAAGTTGTGCAACTGTTTCATAACCTAGCATTCACTTAAGTTCATAACATATGAATCAATCAGTTGAATTGGTGAACCCCAACCCCTAATTTTAAACCTTCGATTGATTCCTTTGCTGTTAGTTTGTTTAGTATTTACAATTCACTATTAACTCAACTCCAACCACTTTTTAAAGTTTATTGTCGAATCATTCTAATAACTAGAATTGAAGTGGCGGTGAATGATTTGGTCTTTGAGGGAGACGACCTTGGAATACTTAGTGTACGAATACTAGGAATGCCTCTGTGCACTTGCAGATTATGTTGATCAGAAAACTCACTAAAGACCTTGATTGTGCAGTTATTTTTGTTGCTATTTTTTTCCAGGACCTTAAAACAAGGAAGCTGATTGGCTCAGGTAAATTACAAGACGGAGTTTACAAGTGCACCTTTCATAAGCACACTGCTGCTCTGTTGTCTGCACTATACACCAACCAAGCATTGCCACATTTGAAGCCTTCGATGAGGTGTTCTTAACTTTTGATCTCCTTAATCTGTAAGTTTTTCTCTATTCCAAGGGAATCCACCTCATGGTGTACTTTGTTGCAGTTCTTGTTTATGAACAAAGGAGGAAGCCTGATATACGTTGGACCTCTTGGTCTACGTTCTCACAGACTTATTGAATATTTTGAGGTAAGTTCAACTTTTATCAACTATAGTTTCAAAGGTTAGTATCAAACAAATCAACTCCATTTTGGTTTTCTTTCCCTTACTTGAAGATTCACCATAATTACCTCCGCAAGCTTTTACTAAAATAATGAAAATTTTCTTTTCCCTTGATTGATCATAGGCTATCCCAGGTACATGGACGTTAGAGATTAGGTCTCCCATAGTAGAAGCTCAGCTTGATATTGACTTTACAGAGATCTATGTCCACTATAAAGTCTATAGGTAAGTAAGGTGAGAATTGAATTTCATCCCTCTATTTGTGAGCACGTAGAATGATATTTCATTCTCATTGCTCGCAATCCATTGCAGAAGAGACCGACAACTTATCAAAGAGCTAAATAGTCTGAAGTCGGGTTCGAAGGATCTTGACTGTCCTTCACGATATTCCCAAAGCTTTATAAACTAACTTAAGGCTTGCTTCTGGAAACAACACTGGTCATACTGGAGAAACTCACAATACAATGCGATACGATTCTTCACTGTAATTATCATTGGTATATTGTTTGGCATGGTCTTCTAGAATAAAGCATTCCAAGTGTGTGTCCCAATATCTTAATTACCACTGAGCTGCACTTATGTTTTTTTTTTAATTTTTGGAAAGGCGGACATGAAGTGTAACCAGCTACAGTTACTTAATGGAGTAAAACATCTTACATATATTATTGACAGGAACAATCAGCATGACCTTAGTAATCTTTTGGGAGCAGTTACTTAATGGAGCTCTGAACGCATAAACCGTGCAGCTAGTTATTGCCATAGAGAGAACGTTCTTCTATCGTGAAAGAGCAGCAGGCATGTATTCTACGTAATGAATTAAATACACCCATGAGGGGTATTAAGATAATTTTACCTTACATAACTACCAAAGGTAGTTAAAGGTGAGCATTTAAAAAAATGAATACAAAAGATCTATCTATGTGATAAACGAAAACTTCTGAAAGAAGAAGAGAAGGCAGTAAAAGTTCTTTAATCGGTAGAACTACAACGGGAATTTAAGTATGTAATTCTTTGTTTATTATATACATATGAAACGATTATATTTAACATGATTTTTGTGATTGTGTTTTATCTTGATTATTTCTAACATTGGCATCAGGTTAATTTTTTTTTATGTTATATGCATACATAAATCTGAAATTTAACTGCAAATGATTTGTGAATAATGATATGCATTTTTTTTTAATATCGTGATGTTTGTGATATGCTATTTTTCCTTGCTATATCATATGTTTTGCCCTTCTGATTTTGTTGTTACTCTTTCTGTTCCAATAATCCAACAAGAAAATGTCGTTTTTCATTTTTTCTTATCTGTCTTAACTGTTGGGTTGTTGAAGTGAAACTTGTTCTTACGAAAACGTTAAGAACAAAAAGAAGAAGAAAACGAAACGCAGGAAGAAGAGGAAGAAGACTCTTCTTCCTTCTCCATAGAGGCACGTATTTTTTTGTCTCATAATATATATATATATAAAAGATAACGTTACAACTTACATGTGGTTTTGTTTTTCCAAACACCACATGCACGTGTATGTATATATACACACACACGTAAGATATATATGCATATATCACTAAATACTATACGAATATCTATGGCTTTCAAGTCTCTGTTTTTTTTCAAGTCTCAACAGATACATTGTTGTACATATATTTATAATAAGACAAAAGTCTTAACAAATAGGTTTTTGGATATATGTTGGGTTAAGGCTTTGGGCTTTGATATTCAACATATTAAGGTTGGAATAGACATTAACATCTATATTGATGTTTTAAATTAAATGTAATATAAAGAATTAGTAATAAGTTTTCTAATTTACAAAAAATAATTTGTTTAGTTAAAATAAATTTAGAAATAAGTTTCTAAAACCGACAAAATAAAAAATGAGTTTCTAATTGTATTTTGTGTTTTTGGATGAATTAAAATTAGTCATATGTTTTCTAATTAAAATTAAAACTAATTTGTTTAGTTGAAAATTAGAAAGAGGTTTCATTATAAATTAGTTTCTAATTAAACCAAGATAAATTGATTAGTTCAATTATAATTTAAATTAGAAATAAGTTTCTAATTCAATTTGAATTATTCATATTTGAATATGATCAGATTAGAAATAAGTTTTTAATTAATTAGATATTAATAGCATAATTTGATTAGGTCAATAAATTGCTAATAGAATTAAATTGTTTCCATATATGAGCATAAGTTCGCTATGTGTTAGACAAAATAATTTGTTATTTTGTGCACTCTTCTGATTTCTGAAAATTTGTTTTTCAGGAAGATGTCTGTTATTAAGCGGACACCTAAGCTTATTCGATGTGAGGCATAGAAGAGACGCATTGGCAGTATGTATGTACAGTTAGTGAGCATGCGTTTAATGCCTGGAGATGGTCTAACACAACATGTTATTTCAGTTAATAACATGATGGAAGAGTTACGCTTTAGAGGTTGTTTAGCTTATGCAGATGTTGAAGTAAAGTACATGACTTTGTTTGCAACATTACCTCAACCTTAAGGCGAACTGTTACAAATGCTCTGGAACAATATGCCTAATGAGAAGACTTATAGTTTGTTAGTGGTGACATTTATTAAAGAGATGCATAGAAGGGAGTTGATTAGGACTTTGTATCCTATAGTTCTTCAAATAGAAATAGTAAGAGCTATTGTACATCGAGCTTCGCGAACTGTGTCAAGGAACTTGTAAACTCATTTCTGCATAGGGTTCGTTACCTATAGACCATTCGTAGGTTTTAGCGCATTTAATACAATATGTTGTTTTATAAGAACAAAGTCTTGTTTTTTTTATGTAATATGTTTACATGTATATCATATAGGAATTCGTCTAGAGTAAGGTAATTAGGAATTGATTGTTGCATGAATGATGATTAAACACATTAATGGACTTTTGATTTCATAAGCAATTGTGATTGAACTATTTACTCTATGAATGATTAATATGACATTAATGTGCATATATATTTCTTTCTTATTGTAGAAACTTAGTGTTTCA
>JANZLH020000013.1:1343136-1355335 GCA_026770325.2 Erythroxylum fimbriatum | reverse complement strand
TAATTTATTTTTAAGTTTTATTTAATTTATAATTATTATTAGTAATAAAATATTTATTATTATTTTAAAAACTTTGAAAAAAAGGGAGGGAATGAGAGGTAGGAGGGAGGGAGGGAAATTTTGCAAATTTTTGAAATTTTTCCAAAAAGTTTCCCAATTTTTTAAAAATACCGGCCGGTATTTGACCGGTATTTTGAATACCGGCCAGTACCGACTGGTATTTTTCACCGATACTACCTACACTCGTACCGGTACCAGTTTTTGACCGGAACAGTACGTACTGACTGGTACAGTATGAAATCCGAAACAATGCGCTCAGCACATATTATTAAATCAAAAGATAAAACGTCACACAGAAAAAAGAGGAGGGCATACCCTATTTAAAACCAGACATGGAATTAGTTGTTGTAGCTATTGTACGAGCAACCTGATTCGCTGGCTGCCTAATAAAAGCAGAACAAATAAATTGATGCTCATTAAGTAGAGTTTTACATTCTTGAATAATCATTGAAAAGTAAGAAGAAAATATATGTGTAGATATGAATTGTGTAATTATTTGACAATCAGTTTTCATACATATTGAAAAAAAAGATAATGTCTTGATCCAACTTAGAGCTTCTCGAAAACATAGAGATTTGTGGGTCTCACCATCTTAGTAAAATCATTAATTTTCCAGCACAATTATGCCCTTGAGAATTACAAATTATCATGCCTAATCTATCAAGACCATTCTTCAATAGCGTCACATCAACATTGCATTTAAAATGGTTCGACTGTGGGGCTTTCCATTTGGATTGAGAGTGTTGGTGTTGTCTGGATAAGAGATTGTTTTTCGTCTGTGCTGCTTTCCACTCCAGTAGAGCTGTTCTGGCTCGACTGATAATGAAGGATTTATCATGGAGTTTCCGCTGCCACACAAATTCATTACGGTGAGTCCATAAACTCCAAATAATTATGAACACCTCTTCCTTATGTGTATTTGTGAAAGAAGCATATTAAAGTTAGATTTAATGTAAGAGAATTAGAAAATTGTAACCTTTCATGTGTTCGCTTAATGGTTAGTGATAGGGATATATAAAAATATGACCAATAATAAGTTAAAATCTTTGTAAGAATATATATAATTTTAAGTTTTTTATTTTTTTAAATTTTATTTGCAGTGTTTGTTGAGTTATATTTTATCTGTTATAAAAATTAGATCGGAAGTTAAACTGATAAAATAAGAGGTTTAAAATTTAAAGATTTAATCAATCAATATTAGAGTGTCATGAAATAAAGATCAAATAAATTTAAAGAATTTGAAATATGTTGTCCTTATTCATCGAATAATTTGAAACTTAATTAAAAAAATATTGTTAAATAAGAATTAATTGAAGTTTGATCGAACTGGAAAATTGTAAATCGAACTGAAAAATTAGTCAATTCAAATTTTTTACAATTGAACCGACTGAACTGATTAAGTGTTTTAATTATTGTATGTTAAACAATATTAGAATAAAATTTTGCAATAATACAACATTTAAACTGAAATGATAAGAACGAAGATTAAGACTATGAATAATTCACAATTTTATTAAAAACTTAGGTCGATTTTAAGGAGATTTCGGATATTAAAAATATGAATTTTGGATTAAGTTTTAATAAGAATTTATAAAAATAAAATAAAATTTTAATTTGTGAGTGTCAATTTTAATATTAAAAAGGATA
Organism: Erythroxylum fimbriatum; assembly: GCA_026770325.2. Classification (NCBI taxonomy): domain Eukaryota; kingdom Viridiplantae; phylum Streptophyta; class Magnoliopsida; order Malpighiales; family Erythroxylaceae; genus Erythroxylum; species Erythroxylum fimbriatum. Next base: position 1,353,628 of record JANZLH020000013.1, on the reverse strand, counting down.
ATTTGTATCAAAGAGATTTGAAAATCCTTATAAATTTGTAGAAAAAAGATTGATAATTAAATTTTTAATTTAGGGTAGATATCATAAATTCATTTTTTTCAAAATTGTGTTATAAATATGATTTTATGCATATTAGTTAATTATTCAAACTATCTTTTTTTTTTGGATAAACTTAGTTATAAATTGCACACTACACCTAATTTTGAACAGAGTACCATATTAAAAGTGGAAAGATAATTGGACATGATAAAAATTCTTCCCTTATAACTTCAAATTAAAGATGTATATTCAATCTATATGACTTGATGAACAAAATCTCAAAATTAGAGGACTTAAATTTTAAGAATTACTTTTTATATTGAATTTATGTTAAAATTAAGCCTAAAATGGGTTGAACTTAAGTTATATAAAAAAACTCAGTTCAAACTTATATTTATAAATACTTTAAATTTAAACCAAAACAAGTTTATCTCCAACAAATCATATCTCCTTTAGGCTTCTATCTTATTTAGGATTTATTAGGATATATGTTATATATCTAAGTAGTTAGTCATGACATTCTTTATTAATTGGACCTATAAGATATTAATTGGATAACTATAGCTAACCAATAATCCTTGTTTGACTTGGATTCAAAAAGCTATTTTAGATAATGTTCTAGATGTTATAGAATCTTATCCTAGATGTGTATCTTGAGAAGATGTGTAGTAGATTATGTTAATGTGTGGCTGAAGGGCGTCGTTAGAATTTCTTTGTGAATTAATTGATTTATGTGAAAAGACTGAGGTGTGCAGTTTTTGGGTGTGTGAGACCTGCGACTGATGGCTTTAGTGTGTATCATGAGTGCCTTGGGTGACGTGTGTGTATTGAAGTAAAGTGTGTGCAATCCATATTATGCGTGGGAGTGAAGACCTCTTGGTGATGCTAGGAACATGGGTTTTGCCATGTCCTTGGTGAATTAAAAAACTTGCATTGAGAGGTCTATGGGCGTGTAACAGTAAAGATTTTGACATTGTTATTTCGAATATGGACAACTGCTTTAATGATGAACTGATTTCAGGTGTGAAATATCTTGGTGTGTTGATTGATGGCTTGTTGTTGTGGCTGTGGGTGTCCTATACAACTGCGTTGACATCTGGATGTGGGCTGCATGTTTATGTGTTTTTCGTGGTGTGTTATTTGCTTGACTGGTAGCAATTAAAGGTGTGTAGTGTGTATTTTCTGATTGGGAGATTCACCGTTCTGTATTGATTATGTGGGGGATTGCTCACGCTGGACAGTCATCCTTGTGGAGTGGCTCACGGTTGGACTGATTGGGGTGTTACGCTTGACTTTTGTCATGGGTTGTTTGGTGACTGTGCAGCCGTAACTTTGTTATGCGTTTTGCGTGAATCAACTTATAGCGTGGGAATCTTTTAGAGGAGCTAAACCCATAGAGAAGTTATTCTGTTTGAATCTTAAGTGTGTTCAGATTTTGTTATTATTTTTTTAAAACACTTAAGTGTTTTATTTATTGTCTTTCGATCAATAGATTGTTGAGATAAATCCTTTGTAGAGGTTAACATGAGTCGGTCGTGATATCCAGTGCGAAAATCTTTCACGAGAAGTGAGGTTGAAAGATAGTGTCAAGGGTTGAGTGGTGTCGGCTCAGTAGAGCCTTGAGTAAATCTATTGTACTTCAATGAAAGCGATTAAGTTGGATGAGGGCCCCCAGACGTAGGCAAGGTGTGCCGGTGTTGATTTATTTTTAATTTTTTAATTTTTCTGATTTTTTGTGTTTGCTATAAGCTAATTGGAAAGTTTGCGAAACTACTACACACCCTTTCAAAATTTTTAATTGGTATTAGAGCGGGTCACCAAATCCGAACTTGGTAGTAAGTTACTGCAGATCCGAGTTTCGCGAACATAGATACAAAAGAGGGTGTATTGATCACCAGACCACCACTGTTGGATGACTCTGACTATCTTACACGGAAATCACGGATGAGAGTCTTCATCTAAGCTTAGGGTACAAAAGCTTGGCATTCGGTGGTACATGGGTGGACGCATCCGATGATTACTGACGATAAAGGAGAAGTGGTTCAAAAAGATCCATCTGAATGGACAAGAGCCGAAGAAGAAAGTGCACTTGGAAACTGACAAGCAATGCATGCAATTTTTAGTGTCATTGATGAAGGACGTTTCTCAATGATATCAGCCTATGAATTAACTAAAGAAGTGTGGGATGCTTTGCAGACTATTCATGAATGGTTCAAATATGTGATAGCGTCAAAACTACAGATGTTAGCTGTGAGATTTGAAGAACTGAAGATGAAAGAAAATGAGACTATTGGGGACTTTTATGAAAGATTACCCGATATAGTGAATCAGGCACATGAACTCATGAAGAAATATTCCAATCTAAAACTAGTCAAGAAGACGTTAAGATTACTACCTCCAAGACTTATTCTAAAAATTGCAGCAATTAAGGAAGCTCATGACATTAATGACTTTCGTTGGAGAAGGTAATTGAAATTCTTACCAATTTCGAAATGAATTTGCTGAGGGGCAAACAAGAAAATAGCAACGGATTGGCACTACAAGTTGAAACTGGAAAAGGCATAAATGATGTAGTAGATGAATCTGATGAAAATAAGGATGTGAAATTATTGACAAAAAATTTCAGCAAGTGGTTAAAGAAAGTGAAGAAGGATATATCCGATTTAAGGCAAAATGGTGGGAGCTCATCAAATAGTAATTTCAAACAACAACAGAAAACTCAAAAGGGTGAAAGAAAAGTAAAGAAAATTTAATGTCATGAGTGTCAAGGCTTCGGACATGTACGAGCGGAATGTGTTAACACCTTGAAAAAGAGAAAAGAGAAGCCTTATACAAGTACTTAGAGTGAGAATGAATCCGGAAGTGAGTATGGTAGTGAAGAAGAAGCTATGAATAGTGTTGCATTAGTTAATTTATACAACAAAAGTCCAGTTACTTGTTTAAGAGTAACCAAGAAAGAAGTAACTGAAGACAAAAAAGTGAGTAAATAGGAAAATTTTGGGAAAAACACAAACGATTCAGCCCAAAGCTTAATCTCAAATTATGACAGTGATGACAGTACTTCAGATGAAAAAAAGAAAGGTATTTATGAAGCCTATAAGTTAATGTATGGTAAATGAGTTCAAACATGTAAGAAAAATGAGAAGTTGAAGGAGGAAAATTCTTCCATGAAGAACATCATTCAAGATCTAGAGAAGAACTTATTGTCTACATTAGATGAGCTTGGTGAATCAAAATTGAAGTTGGTCAGTACAGAAAAAGGAATAAGAATGTTAAATGGAGGTACTGAAAAGCTATAAAAGTTGTTAGAAATTAGTAAGGTTAAAGGAAACCTTCAAGACATTAGCTATAAAAGTGAATGGTCCAAGTTGAATGTTGAGAAAATTGGTGCAACTAGAGCTGTCCAAGGAGAAATCTCAAAGAAAAATCGGAGTTCATACCTATATGTCACTTTTGTGGAGTAATTGGGCACACAAGATCGAAATGTTACAAGTTGTTACAAATGATGCTTCAAAGGGGTCAAAACTGAAAATCTAGACACTCTCCATTAAATTTTCAGTAGCAGCCTATGGTACCGAAGAACACTTGGATTTAAAAGGGTCAATTATAAACACAAAGACGCTGTGAAAGAAAAACAAGAAATTGTCTAAATTCACAGTTAGTTACTGCTAATGAAGAAACTGTTCAGACAGAGGATAAGTCAGTTACTTTAGAAGAAGAAACTGAAGACAAAGATAATATGACAAGAAATAAGGCCAGGTTTGAATTTCTTTGAGGGGCACAGGGACTGTGTGCTTTACATTTTTGAAGTATAGTTTGATGTTATTTATTAAAAAAATTATATTCTTTAGTTTTTCTTTAGTTTTTATGTTGTCACTGTCATCTTATCTTTTTAGTAATTTGCATTTTGGCTTCTATTTCGCTCCACCGAAGGTCTATCCTCATCCTCATCAAGCTTCAGCTCTCTCATAAATCGGGCATCATTTTGGACTTATTTCTCAGGCGTTCTTCATTTTGACACTCTTTGTCCCAAAGGGGAGACATCAGATTGTTTTTGGTAATTGTTCAATTTAGGAGGATATTTTAAGGTACGTGTGTGGCTATTCTTCTTGCTTTTTGGCATCTTTTTGTCCGAAGGAGGAGAAATTTAGATGATTGGATAATTGTGATGTTCTTTGAAACTTGATGCTTAATTAAGGGGGAGTATTTGTCTTATAAATTGTGAATTTGATACTTATAGGTCCAATTATGTTAGTTAGAGGGAGTTTCAAAATTGTGACAAACAATGCCAAAAAGGGAAAAATTGTTAGGATATATGTTATATATATAAGTAATTAGTTTTGGTATTATTTATTAATTGGACCTATAACATATTAATTGGATGATAATAGCTAACCAATAATCCTTGTTTGACTTGGATTCAAAAAGTTATTTTGGATAATGTTCTAGATGTTCTAGAATCCTATCTTGAATATATGTGTATCTTAAGAAGATGTGTGGTGGATTACGTTGATGTGTGGCTGAAGGGCATCGCTAGAATTATCTTATGAATTAATTGATTTCTATGAAAAAACTGAGGTGTGCAGTTTTTGGGTGTGTGAGACCTACGATTGATGGCTTTCGTATGTATTGTGAGTGCTTTGATTGAAATGTGCGTGTATTGAAGTCAAGTGTGTGCAATCCATATTGTGTGTGGGAGTGAAGACCTCTTGGTGATGTTGGGAACATGGGTTTTGCCATGTCCATGGTGAATTAGAAAACTTGCATTGAGAGGTCTATAGGCTTATAAGATTAAAGATCTTGACAGTGTTATTTTCGAATGTGGGCAGCTGGATTAATGATGAACTGATTTCAGGTGTGAGATATCTTAGTGTGTTGATTGATGGGTTGTTATTGTAGTTGTGGGTGTCCTATACAGCTGCGTTGATGCCTGGATGTGGGTTGCATGTTTAGGTGTTTTTCGTAGTTTGTTCTTTGCTTGATTGATAGCAATTAAAAGTGTGCAGTGTGTGTTTTATGATTGAAAGATTCACAATTATGTATTGATTGTATGGGGGTTGCTCACGCTGGACAGTCATCCTTGTGGAGTGGCTCACGGTTAAACTGATGGTGTGTTGCGTGTGACTTCTGTTGTGGGTTGTTTGGTGACTGTGCAACCGTAACTTTGTTATGCGTTTTGCACGAATCAACTTATAGTTTGGAAACAACATTCATATGTCTTTTGTAGGAGCTAAACCCATAAGGAAGTTGTTCTGTTTGAATATCAGATTTTGTTATTAATTTTTTTAAAACACTTGAGTCTTTTATTTATTATCCTTCAATTAATAGATTGTTGAAATAAATCCTCTGTAGAGGTTAACACGAGTCGGTCGTGTTATCGAGTATGGAAATCTTTAACAGGAAGTGAGATTGAGAGATAGTGTCAAGGGTTGAGTGATGTCAGCTCAATAAAACCTTAGGTAGGTCTATTGTACTTTTGTGAAAGTGATTAAGTTGGGTAAGGGCCCCGCAGACGTAGGCAAAGTGTGCGAATTGCATTAACAAATCTCGGTGTTGATTTATTTTTGGTTCTTTTAGTTTTTCTTTTGTGCTTGCTATAAACAAATTGAAAAGTTTGCAAAACTACTACACCCTTTCGGATTTTTCAGGACTCCTTCATTCCATACTATCTTATCTTCCAAAAATACTACATAATCCAACAAAGTGGAATCTTATACCAAGTCAACTTTTTATAGTCTAATTATTCCACATCGGTAATAAGATAAGATGATGTGGAGTTTATAGGTTTATGGGCTTCCCCATCCTTTAAGTTAGCTTTTGGGATTAGTTATCCTATAAGACCTGTAATAATTGGTATAAGAGTTAACACCACTCCTTCAACTTTTTGTGTCACGCCCACGGGTGGTGACGCCAGTATTGTAGTGTTCATCCGAGGTTAGAAAAGGTTTAGTGCTTAGTCGACCTGTGGGTGAGCAGGTGGTGACGTGTGATATAGCAATATTCGCCCAGGGCTAGAAAAAGTCTAACGCACAGCTAGCCCACCGATGCCTGGGCTGCGAAGTGTAGTGGAATGTTACAGTCTAATTGTTCCACATTAGTAATAAGAGAGGCTGATATGGGGTTTATAGGCTTCTGGGTTTTCCCACCCTTTGAGCTAACTTTTGGGATGGTTGGTTCTCACATAATACCCTCTAACAATTATAATTGTTTTCTAATAATTTCTCATTCATGTAATTATTAAAAAAGAATATAAAAAATGCAAAACTATATAAATAAATGGTTATATTAATTAATTAATTATTCTATTTTAATTATTTATTACAGTTACAGATGATAATTTGTTCATAAATGGTAATAATTAGAGAATCCTAACTTAGTTAATGTTCAAATAAATATAATTATACAATTTTATATTTATTAATTCGATCTAATTTTATTATGGACTTCTTAAAATTATATTTTTATTTTACAAGTCTATGATTATTTCTATGTGACAAGACATAGGTCAATGTTATTATGTTACAATTATATTTTATATAATTATTAAAAATTTTATAATAAGTCATATTTGAACTTGAAAATAAAAAGAATATATTACATATAAACTTGAAAACCTAAATTTCTAGATTTTGAATCGATTTCGAGCTCAAACAATTTAGACTAATATAGTTTAAACCGGGATAAATGACATTATTTTATTTAAACAAATTAGACTTCAAGCTTTTTAGACTGCCCGACTCATTGCCACCTCTACCTATAATGTCTCAAAAACAAAGAGCTTAAAAGAGAAACTATAGATTAGTGCAAGCTATTGCTGATGAGTACCAAGAAAAGATACAAGACTCAACACTATCTTTTTAACTGATCAAATCTAAATGCCATGAACTGGCTTTAACCACATACAGAAAAGAAGGCACTTGATAGTGCTGTGAGCAACAATTGTTCACCAACACCATCAAAAACCTTCATTAGTTGCTCCATTGTGAATGGAACCGCAAAGTGCATGCACACAACAATCACATTAAAGCAGTGAGTCAGAAACCGTTTCTGCTAACTTCCACAAGATCTTTCGTGAGCATGACAGCAGTATGTTTGTGGGAGTTTACAGACATTTGGGATGCATTTTTGAACCACGAAACACTTGATACATCAAGATAGAGTGTGGTTGGTAAATAGAAACACTAGCAGTATCACATTTGGATAGGATATTCTTTCTCACTGCATCTGCTTTGCACCCAGCAGATTGTGAATGACAGCAGTAGCAACCGGATATACAGGCAATACTCATGGCAGCTATATTCGGTACTAAAACTTGTAGTAAGATCAAACAGAAAGGAAATAAACATGGACAATTTTGCATTCAGGAGGTTCAAATGGAAGGGAAAAGGTAAAACAAGAATTGTTGAAGGAACAAAATATTAAGAATTCAAATTGAACGACATCTTTTTGTTTCAATCTTAAATGATACCTAACCCTTACAAGTGAAGTATTCGAGTAAAACCAAATCGAAACAATACAAGAGATGCGGGATCTAAGATCTACGACTCAACCGTAGTCACTTGTTGCCACTCACCATCCACCGCCTCCTTCCACAATGTTACGTTATTATTCCCATCAGCCACAGCCAACAAGTTTCCAGTTAATGACCACGAAACTCTCCATGCTGGGGTCTTAAAATCATTCAAAACCTTACCCTCCCATTGCTCTCCTTCCTTTGCCACAGTCCATATGACCACTGTTCCATCTTGTGAAGCACTAGCAATTGTTGATTTTGGAAGGCCCAAGTTGGGTGCCCAAGCCACATCCCTCACCCAATCAGTATGCTTCTGGAGTGCAGGGAAGCAATCCATCTTCCAAGTACCATTAGACAGCTTCCACACCTTCACAGTATTATCACAACCACCAGAAACCAGCTTCTGCACTGGATCGAGCAAACCAGATCCGACTAAGGCCCCAGGGGCCATTGCTGGGGCCCATGAAACCGAAGTGACCCCAACTGGGTGAGCTTGGTCTATCCTAGTTGTGTCCCAGTTGCCATCGGCCCTTCCACTGTAGACTGATATATTGCCATCAGATGATCCACAAGCTAAGCAGAGGCCAAGTTCATGAGGTGCCCAGGCAATGGAATTCACAGATGACTTATGATCATTGAAAACATGAGCTTGCATCCAATCATTTTGACTGCCTTCCTTCCATATTATTACCTGCCCATCATAGGAACACGAAGCAATGATTGACCCAAACTTTGGGTGTGCCCAAGCAACTTGCCAGACAGGGCCATTATGACCTTTCAATGTAGCAAGGTGCTGCGAAGCAGAATTGTTACTAATGCCAGTGATCTTGATAGTCGTATCAGATGAAGCTGTAGCTATACGCTTCCCATAATAATCCATGACCACATCATGAACGGTATCTTCATGACCAGTTTCAATCTTCTGCCCTGTCATTTTTTTTCTTTCACCAACCAACTTTTCCCTGAATCCAAATGTTGCCCATTCGATCATATAATCGACAAATACAAACAAATTTTCAACAAGAAAACCGAGTTCACGTCATCATTGGTTATTGGCCAAAGCTGCTAGCTCAAACTTTGATTTTAGCCATAAAAATTCGACCTTTAACAGAATCATGACATAAACAAAGAAAAGGAAAACCCCCTATAGTTTCAACTCCTCGAACGAAAGACCATCTCAAAAAAAGCAGGAAAACCAGATCTAGTAACAATATGAGCAATAAACAAGCAGGTACATTTCTTCACAAAAGAAGAAAGAAAAGCAGATCTAATAACAAGAGGCTAAAATGACAACTGTAAATGTAGAAAACGGCTGAACCATTGAAATACTGATAAAAGAAGGCAAATTTGATGCAACCAAGCATAAGAATTTGATGGATTTACCTTTAGAAGACGTTCGATTTGGCTGCTTGAATTGGATCAAAGAAAAGTAGAAGAAACAGAGATTGATCTTTTGTTATTGCGCAAAAGCCTGACCACCGCTCAGCTGCCAATGTTTTTGGTCGTTAAGGGTTTTGTTTGGAAACAGGAACTGGAAGAACTGGATCCTGTTTTGGGGGGTTTTTACTTTCTTATTTATTAATAAAATTAAAATTATAAAAAACAAAAGATTGTATGTACCAAATAATTGTATTAAATTGTTAATGATAATTTTTTAAAAGAAGATTATGTTATTATTTTAGATATTTATATAAAAGGAAATTAATTAGTAACCTATAAAGAAAATATTTAAATTTTAATGATATTTTCTTATTTATCTATTTTTAGTAAAAATTTCTATTTTAATATATTATTTTCTATATTTTATTTTGATATTTATAAGAAGTGACAAATATCTTGTTTTTGTAAAAATATATATAGGATAAATATGGTAAGTTATTTATATATGTATATGTGTATATGTTAATGTCACTGTTTGTATATCGTGACCTCCAACTTTATTGGAGGTGTCTATGTGACATCAAACAAAGTGCAGCAATTTTATAAGTACCTCTAAATCTATTCCTTGATTTGAGTCTATTATTTAGTTGGTAGGCTTGGCAATTTTCGCATCGGTTGATCGGGGCACAGCCCAAAACAATTCAACCCGATCGGAATAACAAAAACGACGACATTTGTAAATTTTTTAACAAAAAAAAATAAAGATGGGCCGGCTAGCTCCGACATGTCGGATCACGGACTGGCCTTAGGGCCATCAAATGAAGCCCATGGACATCCCTATTATTTGGTGGAGTAAATTTTCATAATATATGATTATATCATAAATTATTACAACGTTAGTCACTCCATTATGAAGACAAAAAAAAAACCTTTTAATTTGCTGTTATATGAAAATTCCAATATTCTTAAATAGGTTTGTAATTTTAATTTGACTTAATTCAATTTCAAGTCAATAAACTAAATTTAAATTAAATGAGTTTGAAATCAATTTTAAATTTAAGTAACTAACTTGAAATTTAATTCAAATAATTTAAATTCTCTTTAACTTAAAAAATGAGGTCAATTTGTAAAATTTAAGCTTAACCCAGTTTTATAAGAATATTTGATTTATTATTATCTTTAATTTTAAAATTTTAATATTTATAAATTAAATTAATATTATCATTTTAAAATGGAGTATACAACTCAACTTATATGTTAAGACCTTATTTAATGTTTCAAAAATCATATTGAAATTGGTAAAATGCGAGATTTAAAGTTAAAAATATTCAATTAATTTTTTATAAAACTATTTAAAAATTGAATAAATTAAAAAAATTTAAAATATAATTAATGAGATTATCTTCAATCGTCAAAAATTTTTAGGTTTAATTGAAAAATAGGTTATTAAATAAAAATTAATTAATAAATTTTAATTTATAATAACTTATTAATCTACAAAAATTAACCAATTAATTAATAAATTGTTTAGTTTTTAACAATAAAAGTTGTTAAAATATA
>JANZLH020000013.1:1332989-1343016 GCA_026770325.2 Erythroxylum fimbriatum | reverse complement strand
ATTTTTGCCGAGGTAGTTTGACAATTGAATCCAAATTGTTTTTAATTATTTTCATACCATAATAGTGTGAAAAGAAGTACCTAACTCCAAGTTTTTCAAGAATCCTTTTTCAAGGTGTGGTTTGTATAAGTCCACTTTCATTCATTAAATTCTAGCAACCACCACACAATTTAATCAAAATCTAACATGATTGCTTAATTAATCCACTTTTAAAATTTTCATATAAATAATGATTACTTCAATATTAATTTCTCCTCTCTCTCTCTCTCCTTTTTCTGTTGAAACTTGAAATAGTAATTTCCGAAGTATCTTCGTAAGTGGATCCAGACAAGTTTTTACATATAAAGCACACATTTTCCACAGCAACAGAAAAACAATATCTCCTGGTACAGATGACCGAAATTCCTGTCTTGACTTGGAAGACTGCAAAATCTACTACCCGTATCCTTTTTTTTTATTGTTAACATTAGATCTCAAAAGCTCTCGGATTAGTACTCAAGAAGATATCCCAAGTGAAAAACCTTGAAAACCCAGAAGAGGAAGAACAAGAAATGACAAGATCATGATGTTATCAGAACGCAGAGGATAGAGAGACGATAAAGTTGTTTACTTTGTTGTTGATTCTGAGTATTAGATCTCAAAAGCACACATATTAGTGCTCTAGAGTATCCTAAGCGAACAACCTTGAAACCCAGAAGAGGAAGAGCAAGACAAGACGAGATCACGAGATTGTCAGAAAAGTAGCCCAGAAAGCAGAGGATAAAGAGACAAAATTTAAAGTTGTTTTCTTTGTTTTCAGCAACAAAGGGAACAGAGGTAAGGAAAACCAAAGAACATCTGAACATGCCTTTTTCCACTTACATTCGCAGCAAAATACACCGTGGAATCGGGGCCGGCAGCGGCAGTGGCGGAGGTGGCGGATGGGGGCATTCACTCTTGCCGTCCTCCACCGCCAAATCTAAGCTTCCATCGAGAAAGTCTCGTAAACGGGCGGCTCTGATCAACTTTCTCTTTACGAACTTCTTCACTATCGCTCTCTCGATCTCGATCATCTTCCTCTTCATCACCATCGTCCATTTTGGCGTCCCAAAGCCCTTGTCGTCTCCATTCAAATTCTCGTCGCGAGTCGTGAAACCGAGGAAGATTGTGCCCTGGAAGCCATTAAAGGGCAACGCTCAAAATGGGTCCTTTTTGAGTTCTACTGTGGATATAACTACGAAGGATTTATATGACAAGATCGAGTTTTTGGATTTGGATGGTGGTCCATGGAAGCAAGGTTGGAGAGTGAGCTACAGAGGAGATGAGTGGGACAGAGAGAAGTTGAAGGTAATTGTGGTGCCTCATTCTCACAATGATCCGGGTTGGAAGATGACTGTTGATGAGTATTATGAGAAGCAAACCAGGCCTATACTCGATACTCTCGTGGAGACACTTTCTAAGGTCACAATTCTGGTTTTTAAGCGCTTTCTGATTTGTTCTGCTAATTTATTTCTGTTGTACTCTATTAATGTTGGCTGGATTCGGATGTGACAGGTTATAAAGTACTGCTATTCTTATTAAGTAGGGGATTTGTTTGTTTTATCTTGTAGTTTGAGGCTTTTCTATTTTCAGCGTTTTGATATTCTGTTTCTTTATCTTTATTGATGTGATCTTTCATGGATTTTGTGGAAGTTTGATTAATCAATCTGTACTTGCCATAATTTTAAGTGGTCTCGTAGATGTTACTTAAGGGTCTAATTGTTTGAGTTGGAAGTTGAAATTGCAGTTACCACATAGATACAAAGAATTTAAGGGTCTAATTGCATTTACCACATAGATACAAAGAATTTAATCATCTTCTTGATGAATCTATCATTTCATTGTAGTTGTTACTCTGAAAGAATTGAATCCTTTTAGAGTTCTTTCATAAATTGAGTTCATGTGCTTATCAAATTTTATCATTGCATGCCTACAAGCTTATGGATTGCTTTCTTATATGATCTTAGGCTGGAGTTTTTTAAATAATATTGTAGTTTGATGTTTTCAACATCATTTTTGATCTATTAAAACTGAAGCAGACTGCTTGGATTATGATTTGTAGGATTCAAGACGGAAGTTCATTTGGGAAGAGATGTCTTATTTGGAAAGATGGTGGAGAGATTCAACAGATGAAAAAAGGCAGTCTTTCACCAATTTAGTGAATAATGGACAACTAGAAATTGTTGGAGGTGGCTGGGTAATGAATGATGAGGTACACCATTCAAAAACTTGTAATGTTATGCTTTACTGCTGAAAGTTCCTTCATGAAGATGCAAATTAATTTTCTTTTTTATATACTGCAAACATGCATATCTCCTTCTTTTTGTCATCTCTCTTTGGTAAGAGATTTTGGAAGAGAATTTCTAGATTGCTAATAATTTTCTTTTTCTCTTGCTTATGCATATGCTGCTTCTTTACATTGCTTTGGTGAATAGAGTGACACAGTGACAATGGTAATTGACTAACTATTTTTTAAAACTCTTGATGCAGGCTAATTCACATTATTTTGCCATAATCGAGCAGGTATTTAATTGAAGCGCATTTCTATGTAATGCATTTCTTTTGTTACATCGATGAAGTTTTGTGTTTAGGACTTCTGAATGACTATTGTTGGATGTTGATTCTTTGGTTTCTATCTCCACTTGCTATTCTAGTATGTAGTTCTCTTTGTTCAGGTGAAGATGTTTAATACAGCATGTTAAGTTACACAATTATGCAAGTAATCTCATGTCAGAAAAATGCATCCCTAATCTAGCGTTTATTTTTCAAGTGACCAATGGAATGATTATTTATGGGAATTAGCGAACCTATATTTGGTGTTCATCGAGTTGAATTGCTTTCCAAGCCTTGCTATGAGGCTCGTCTTTTGGCCTTTTAGTCGTTTCTGATTCTTACGTGATATTACCTTGTGTTCTGTCATTTCATGGTTGTGAAATTTCACATATGGATTTAATGAACTTTTTACTTCATTATTCTATTTGATGAATTAGACAACCTCAATTGTTTTTGTATGAGATGCGGTAATTGGATCTAACCGGTGTTATACTGTTATTTGCACATTTTATGTTGGTCAGATTACAGAGGGGAATTTGTGGTTGAACGATACCATCGGATTTGTTCCAAAGAATTCTTGGTCGATAGACCCTTTTGGTTACTCACCTACCATGGCATATCTTCTCCGTCGTATGGGTTTTGAGAACATGCTTATTCAAAGGACCCACTATGAGATCAAAAAGGAGCTTGCTTTGCATAAGAACTTGGAATATGTATGGCGCCAAAGCTGGGATGCTGAGGAATCGACTGATATCTTTGCACATATGATGCCCTTCTATTCTTACGATATTCCACATACTTGTGGGCCAGAACCTGCAATATGCTGTCAGTTTGATTTTGCTAGGATGCATGGCTTCTTTTATGAATTATGCCCGTGGGGACAACATCCAGTGGAGACTAATGATCAAAATGTAAAGGAGAGGGCACTGAAGTTGCTTGATCAATATAAAAAGAAATCGGTACTCTACCGTACTAGTACTCTCTTGGTTCCTCTTGGGGATGATTTCCGCTACATCAGCATTGATGAAGCAGAGGCTCAGTTCCGGAACTACCAAAAGTTGTTTGATTATATCAATTCTGATCCAACTTTGAAAGCAGAAGCAAAATTTGGTACTTTGGATGATTACTTCAGAACCCTTCGTGAAGAGGCTGATATAGTGAACTACTCAACTTCTGGTGAGATTGGCTCTGGTCAGATTGTAGGATTTCCTTCTTTATCAGGTGATTTCTTTACTTATGCTGATAGGCAGAAGGACTATTGGAGTGGCTATTATGTTTCAAGGCCTTTCTTCAAGGCTGTTGACCGGGTACTAGAACAAAACCTTCGTGCTAGCGAAACAATGATGACTTTGTTGCTTGGTTATTGTCAGAGAGCAACTTGTGAAAAGTTAGCCACAAGCTTCGGATATAAACTGACTGCTGCAAGGAGGAACTTAGCTCTTTTTCAGCATCATGATGGGGTGACTGGTACTGCTAAGGATCATGTTGTCAGGGATTATGGAACTCGGATGCATCTTTCCTTGCAGGACTTGCAGATTTTCATGTCTAAAGCTATTGAAGTACTTCTTGGTATTCGCCACGAGAAACTGGACCAAAATCCGTCCCAGTTTGAGTCGGAACAGGTGAGATCTAAGTATGATGCCCAGCCAGTACATAAATCAATTAGTGCTCGTGAAGGAAGTTCTCATGCAGTAGTGCTCTTTAATCCCTTGGAGCAAACTAGAGATGAGGTTGTGATGGTAACGGTTAATAGGCCTGATGTTGCTGTTCTTGACTCAAACTGGACTTGTATTGAAAGCCAGATCTCTCCTGAACTACAGCATCATGAAAGTAAAATTTTCACTGGGAGGCATCGAGTCCACTGGAAAGCTTCTGTTCCAGCCATGGGATTGCAGATATACTACATTGTTAATGGTGCAGTGGGATGTGAAAAAGCCAAAGCAGCAAAATTGCAATACCTCTCAACTTCTAATGCATTTTCTTGCCCAGCTCCATATTCTTGCTCAAAAGTTGGAGAAGACGTGGTTGAGATCCAAAATGCACTTCAAACTCTTACTTTTGATGCCAAGCTTGGTTTGTTGCAGAAATCAAGTCATAAAGATGGTTCCAACAACCACGTGGGTGAAGAAATAGGCATTTATGCTAGTACTGGAAGTGGTGCTTACCTCTTCAAACCTGACGGTGATGCAAAACCTATCATTGAGACCGTTGAGCATATGGTGATCTCCCGGGGAGCACTAATGCAGGAAATATATTCTTATCCTAAAACTGAATGGCAAAATACCCCTATCTCCTACAGCACTCGGATTTATAATGGAGGCGATACTATACAGCAGCTTCTTATTGAGAAAGAGTATCACGTTGAGCTTCTTGGCCAGGATTTTGTTGACAAGGAATTGATAGTTAGATACAAGACAGATTTTGATAACCAAAGGATCTTTTATTCTGATTTAAATGGCTTCCAGATGAGCCGGAGAGAAGCATACGATAAGATTCCGTTGCAGGGTAATTACTATCCCATGCCCTCCCTTGCGTTCATGCAAGGATCCAACGGGAAGAGATTCTCTGTTCATACTAGACAGTCACTAGGTGCAGCAAGCCTTACTGATGGATGGCTAGAGATTATGCTGGACCGTCGGTTGCCCAGAGATGACGGGCGTGGTCTTGGGCAAGGTGTGATGGATAATCGCCCATTGAATGTGATCTTCCACATTCATGTCGAGTTGAATATTTCATCGGCTACAAGTCCTGTTTCCAACCCTCTTCCTCTAAGCCCTTCTCTTCTTTCTCACCGGATTGGTGCTCACTTAAACTATCCACTGCTTACTTTTATCGCAAAGAAACCACAGGATTTAAGCGCGCGACCACCCCCACGATCCTTCTCTCCTTTAACTTCTTCACTGCCATGTGACTTACACATTGTGAATCTTAAAGTTTCACGGCCATCAAAGTATTCTCAGCAGTCTAGTGAAGACGCTCGGTTTGTTCTAACCTTACAGAGGCGGCATTGGGATACTTCATACTGTCACAAAGCCAGATCACAATGCACAACCATTGCTGATCAGCCTGTGAATCTTTCCAACATGTTCAACGGACTTTCAGTATCCAGCGTAAAGGCAACATCCTTGAATCTTTTGCATGAAGACATAGAACTGCTTGGATACAATGAGCAGTTCCGAGATGCGGCTCAAGACGGGCGTGTCTTCATCTCGCCCATGGAAATACAAGCATACAAGTTTGACTTACAGCCTCACCAGTGAACGCAGAATGTTGTATTAATTACCACCTCCTTATCTGATTCCTTCTGTGTGGGGTTATGGTCGCCCCAGTAGATATCAACCTTATAGAGTTGTCTGTTCTGCCTCAGGTAGTCCGATGAAATCAAACGCCATAGCACGAGAAGTGGCGAGATGATCGGTTGAAAAGTGAGTTTCAGGATCTTTCCTTAAACATCCACTGGTTCACTCGTCTGGCATGACATTTAAATAAGGAATGTAGCTTGGGATTATGCTTAGGAAGTTCAATGATACGTATTGCCACGATATATTTAGTGTAAAATTTTGGATTAACATTATAACTATAGGGAATTTTTGCTTGGAGAATGTAGCGACCAAAGATTGAAAGTATTTCATATATGCTACTAATGATACATGCTGCTTTCCAGATACCTTTTTCCATGTTCAGGTAGTCATCTTCCATTTAGTTTCTATTGCCCTCTTTATCATTAGATTACCAAGTTGGGGAATTATGTGAGAGACAATGAGATTTTATCAAATCCTTGCTATGTTTGGAGCAGTCTTGGCAAAAAATGCCCTAACCTGTCTTCTTGTCGACGGATAAAGCTTGATCAGACTAAGTTCTGAGTTCAGATTCAACTTGAAGCACAAAAATATTTGAACTTGGCCTAATTTTTAGCCTGGAAGCCAAGCTCGTGTCTTTTTTGTTTTTTTGAAAGTAGAAGATCCCACACTTGGATTAATGATATTGAGAGTGGAGAACTGCCGGAATAGTTTTCCAAATACACAGTGGTGAAAATTGAATGGATGCTTGAGCAAGAGAGTGAGCAGCGCCATTCATAATGCGGCATATCTATCGAACTTGGATATTCGGTCGAAGCTCTAATAATGTCTTACAGTCCAAAACAATAATACCAAACTCAGAGAAGTCTAAGGACTGATAATTAAGGGCAAAAAATAAAGCTTTATAATCAATAAAAATGTATCCGCGGGAAGGGTAATGGGTCATGACGAATTGCAACGCCGTTCTTAACGCCAACGCTTCAGCTGTTGCCGGAGATTTACATCCTACAGAGTGACTTGATAAAGCTTGAAGAAACCTCTCTTCACCATCTTCAAATACCACGCCACTGTCGGTGGCATCTGCAACTTGAAACAAGGCGCCATCACAAAAAGCTTGCCAACTAAAGTTTTCAAGATTAACACAAATAGGGTGGCTAGAAATATCAACACTACCGCCAAATCCACCGCCTACCGAATCGCGCAGACCTGAAAGAGACCGCCAATTAACAATCTGGGTAGTGGCAAGATGTACAATCTGGTGCGGAGGGATAAATTTTGCAGCCCAACAGAATTCATTCCTGGATCGCCACAAATTTCATGCGATATAGGCGGCAAACTCCGCTCTTTCTTGGCCTTGAGACGCCCAAATCTACATAATCAAATCAATAAAAGTGACAATTATTGGAGGTGTAGGAAAGCCCGCAATCTGCCAACATAGTGATGCTCTATGACAATGACCCAATACATAATCACTAAACTTAAGAGATGAGCAGAACAAGCTCGAGTCTTATCAACCCTCTTCTTACGTAGCAAAACCTTTAAAAAATTGGATTTGGGTTTGCCTCTTTTTTTAGGTCGGATCAAGTTTTGAATCGAATTCGAGTTTAAAAACTTGTTCAGATGTAATTTATGAAAGAAAAATGCAATCTTTCTTAACTCGGCTCATTGGAAAGCCCTTTTGTTTGACAAAAAAAAGCCTAAATTAACTCAAAAATAATAGACTAAAACTCAAGTTAATTAAATTTTAGGTTGGTTTAATTAAGTTCAAACAATGTTATTTTGATTCTGATTCGAATGAGTTTTAGACTGTTTAAGTCTGATCGAAGTTTGAATCGGACTGTATGCTTACAAATTCTAAGGAATGATGATTTGTTCATTACTGTAATGTTCTGTCTTCACTGTGAAAGCTGATAACCACTGGAAAGGGACAACAGGTCAGTAGTTCATGAATCAGTATCCGTTTATGATTATTACTTCATTAGCTCTACCAAAATTTTTTGTTTATATCCTTTATATACTCTTGATATAAGGAAATATTTATCCAACAATGAGCTCCGATTAGACATAGATGTAAAGCCCGATCTCTTAAAGAGCATGGTCTCTAGTTCGAACTCGTTCAAACTATTCAAAATGATGTCGTTGGAAGAACTTCTCAAAACAACATCGTTTTGAGTGACTTGAAATTTACAATTAAAATGATGTCATGAGGTTGAGTGGGAGAATCAAGTTGAGCCTAAATTCTTTTGTTTTCAACTGCTCGTTTCTTAAAATTAAGATAAAATGACATCATTTTATAGTTAGGTTTCGAGCTAGCCTCCGTGATCCAAGCTTGTAGTTCAATTTGGAATGGTAGAGTAAGTCCCTTCTAAAGGGATTTCTAGCTTAAGAGAGTGTAGGCTTGTTTTGTAGTAAGGAGGTAGTTACAACTCAACTAAAAATTTGGAGAGTATAATTAATTAGGAATGAAGACATTCTTAACACGCAAACCTCAATTAAATCAAATCTATCATTTAATTTTAACTAATTAGGAATGAAGACATTCTTAACACGCAAACCTCAATTAAATCAAATTCTTAACACGCAAACTTCAATTAAATCAAATCTATCACTTCATTTTAAATCTAAATCGGTTCGTTAAGTGATTTATTATATGCAGTACTCAATGAAGCATATATGCCTAGTGTCCAATTTTGGTGGTTGATTATCTAATTACATTATCAACAATGGAATCTGGCTTGCTTCATTCCCACCATAGTTGATTTGTATCTTACTAGTGGGTTGTAGCTTATCTAACAAAACACAATCAGAATGGGTCTAGTATCATCACAATGAATGATTAAAAAATTAAACTAGTTCAATCAGTTTAAATATAAAAACGTTAAATCGGTCGATCTGTTAATTTGTTTCTAAGCTTTTCGATTCGAGTGAAATTATTATATTTTTAGCTAAAAACTTGAAAAATTTTAGAAGTTATTTGAAAAATTGGGATCCCACATGAAATGGGAAAAAGCCAACCAATAGCAATCTAAAGTCTTCTTTGGTGTTTTCCACCATACAGAAACTTTGATTTAAATAAGTGCATGGACTTTATATGATTGAAGTGGTGATGCATTTAGATGCCATAGTGGACCACTTTAAGATTAAGAAAATTTATACTATAATTCATAAATAAGAAAATCAGTTTTTATAAATTAAAATAAACTAATTAATTTTTATTTACCAGTTTTTAATTAAATATGAAAATTTTTAATAATTAAAGATAAATTTTAAATTATTTTCAAAATCCTTCAATTTTATTTAATTTTTAATCTAATACCGGTTGAATATTTTAAACCTTAAATATCTAATCTTATAGGTTTAACTTCCTGTTCGGTTTAAAAATATTGCGTTAACCAATGACTTAGAAAGTCGATTTATATTGTTTATGTTTCCAACAAAATAATCGTTTCACTAGAAAATATCAAAATTGGTAAGCAAATTACTCCGACTTCGTCCCTGTTTGCACAGGCGTCTAAATCATCAAAATATTCCAAAGAGCACGGAAGGTGCTACAGTGATCTTCGTACTCTCCAATATTGAAACCGCACCCTTGTGTCTTGTCTGCTTTCATTTGTGTCCTCTGCCTGTGTGTCCTCAACCAACGCTTTTGACCAAGTTGCGGTCTCTGTAGAAAACATTGGCATGTGAACAATGTGAGATAATATGAATCCAATCTTCTGTTCAATATTATTCTATCATAATTTGTCTCATAAATTTTAGGGCATGTTTATTTAGGGGTATGGGATAAAAGTTATGGGTATACTTTGAAAACTAATGTTTGGTGGAGTCCTTTCATTATAGAGGTATCATAACTATACCCTGTTTTTAGGTAATATCCCATTCCTCTGGTAATCCAGAGGAATGGGAATCATTGTTTAAATTTTTTGGTTTTTTTTTTAATTTTTAATTAAATATAATTAAAATGTAATTAATTAGAAAATATAATTAATTAATAACTTTAATTAATTAAGATAAAAGCTAATTAATTAAAATAAATACAAAATATAATTAATTAATTAATTAAAATAATTAATCAATATAAAATCTAATTAATTAATTATAATATAATATAATTAATTAAAGTATAATTAAAATCTAATTAGTTAATTAAAATATAA
>JANZLH020000013.1:1289201-1303172 GCA_026770325.2 Erythroxylum fimbriatum | reverse complement strand
AACGTGCACGTGACGGTTCTTGAGGGACTACCACAAACCCACATAACATGAAATTCATGACTTGAAAACAGATTGCCCAAATGGCAAAATTTTGGAAACTTGTTTTTCATAAACATGCAAATTTTCGAAAAATATTTTCATGTTCCAATTCACAATTCATCATCAAAATTTCATACAACAAAACATATAGCAATTCCGCAAACCATTCAAAAGCAACAAATGCCACAATTATAAAGCAATTGAGAAATCATTTTATTCTCTTGGCAAAAAAGAAAACATAATGGCTCATTTTCTAATTTTAAACATGAAACCCACCTTATTTCCTTTCTTAATACTTATTCAAAGAGCCTCTGCTCTTGCTCCTCTTGCCTCTCTCTTGATTTTCTTCAATATTGACAAAAATCCCCGAATCAATAGGCATTCAATTGGATAACCCAAAGAAACATATTCATAAAATTGATCCTAGAAAACTTAAACCCATGTATTTCTTAAGCTATATGAACCAAAACCCCTTTCAGAAATCCAAAGAGTAAAATCCAACTTACCTTGAATCTTCACCAAATGAAGAGTTTCTTGGCTGTAATAAAAGCTCTCATCTTCTTCTTCCTTTTTTCCTTTTTGAGCAACCTCAAATTCACTCTTGAAGGCTTAGAAAAATCAAAACCTAGCTTTTCTTCGTTTTCTCTCCTTTCTCTCTTCTTTAAGACTCTCTCTTCTCTCCTTTCTCTCAATTTTCGCTCTTGCTTCTTCCTTAAAAGCCAAAAAACCCTTCTTATTATAATTTTGTCGTTAATTAGTGAACAAAGTCCAATTTACCCTAACATATATGCCTTATAACTTAAATGCTTAAGTGATCTTCCCAAAAAGTCCTCATACATATACACTCTTGTTACTTAATTCACTAATCCATATTTTAAAAATCCTACCAACATCAACATAATAATTAACTCCAAATAAAATAATTAATCTAGAAAAACATCAAATTTTATTTAAATCATGCTTAATTCTTCTGAAAATCAAGACCTTTTTCTAATCATGTAATTGAAGGAATCTAATAGCACTTCCTTATAGAAAAATGTTCCCCCTTGTCTTAATTTTCTATTTACATCAAAATCATTCAATTTGGTTCCATTGTCTAAAAGTTATACCCCAAACATTTTCGGACTGCTCTTATACTAAAATAATATTTTGTGCTCAACTTCCATCCAAAAATTGATATTCTTAGAGACTGAATCAAAACTCTATTTCATCAAACAATTTGTAACCCTATTTCTATAGTTTAATCCAAATCAAGAATCATCTCATTTGGATAACTAGAGCAAAAGTTATGGCTAAAACACCGAAGCATACTCAATGAACATATACATTTTCCAGCTTTTAACTTCCAACATATCACATATAACCTATATTGTATCTAAACCATCTTTTCTATTTTATTTCAAATGTAAGAATTCTTCATTTCTTTACATATAAATAATCGTCAACAATTTCTCATTTAATCGAAAAGTTCGGGGTTCTACAATTCTCCCCCCTAAAAGAATTTTGTCTTCGAAATTCTCACCTAAGTGAGCAAACAAATGGATAACTCATAAGTTAATGGTCCGGTTCTCAATAATGTTAATACAATTCAAGCCGAGTTGCTTCTTTTTCTTAACCTGAGCACATCTTGCATTCAATCTAACACACTTTCAGAACGTTATACTCTTAGAAACAATTCATCCTTCGCTTCATAGTTCACATCTCTATAATGTCAGTATACTTAACTTTTATGTCTATCTCACTTTAATTCATACCCTTGGTTTTGACCTATATAATTCATTCAATTCTCTTGAATCACTAATTCCTAATAAAGGTCAATTTTCCTTATCAATAACATTTCCAATCAATTATGACCTTCGACCCTCTTTGGTCCTATTTATCCAAATAAAGAGATGAACGACTCTTTTTTTTGTCGTATAACGCCGCACGGTATTTAATGTTATCACTTTGATAATAACTGTAATGCTTAAGGTTAATCATAGCTCAACTCCGCTAACACATTTTTATGGGAGATCATAACTCTTGTCACCTTAATCAAACAACCACTTTGGTTCTAATTTCATCTTCTTAACAAATTATGTTTTCACTACATTCTACTTGTACGCTTTAAGCTCATCATTCCTACTTGTCTCTCTATTTTCCTCAAACAATCCATGATAATACATTCACATCTTTATCACATTTGGGGATATACACCATAATATAATCTTGGTGTCACATTCAATTCCACCAATACAAACGCGTTGACTCATTGTCTGTCAAATTTAACCATAGACTCTTTCTCATCTCTAATTATGCACAACTTTCGTTTTCTCATATCATCAACGTTCAATAAACCAATCGAACGGAAGCAACTAACGAAAAGAAGTCATAGATGTTGGGAAACTAAGGCTAGCTTCTTATGGACCAGTTGAGATAAAATTAGATCCCTGTGAAATATGTCGCAAGAGATCAAGTAAACTCATTTGCATGTAGCTTACTCAATCTCAGAAATCATAAATTGTTCCTATCCAAATTCTTCTCCTGAAATCTATAAATACATCTTGAAACACCAAAAGGGTATATCTTCAGTCTGAAAATTAGCTCTCTTGTAGCTTTACATCAGTGATCACTAGTGGCTTATAGAGGTCTTCTCTTCTTGTCCTTTTCCCTTCTTGCCTTGGTATCTCAAGCTGTTCTAGCCCAGAAAAATGGAGCATCACCATTTGGGTTCCTGAACAATCTTCAAGGGTGTCAGAAGGGTGACAAGCTCAAAGATATCCCTAAGCTCAAGAACTACCTCGAACGTCTCGGTTATCTAAGCTACGAGAACTCCAAAAACAATATTCATGCCGCAGATCAGGATGAGTTCGACAATCTATTGGAGCGAGCTCTCAAAGTTTACCAACGCATTTTCATTTGAATGTCTCTGGAGTCCTACACTCTGAAACCGTATCGAGCCTGGCGGCCCTAAGATGTGGGGTGCCAGACATTATCAATGGCACTAACTGGATGCGAGTTGGCAACAACCATCATCACCAACTTGGCCATAACTCATTCCACACTACTGCTCACTACTCATTCTTTGCTGGACGCCCAAGATGGCCAAGCAATCAATACAGTCTCACTTATGGGTTTCGTTCAGGTACTTCAGCAGCTGCCATAGCTGCTGTCAGAAATTCCACATCGGACAATTATGAAAGCATTCAAGAATTATAATAGTGTGCAAATTTCCCCATCTTAAGCTAGCTTTTGAGGGTGAGTTAGGCACTTTCTAACATGGTATCAGAGCCTGTTTGTTTCGATGGTTTGGGGCGGTGCCCGGTTATGTCCCTTTACTAATATGTTCATCAGATGTCCAATTTTGCTCTAGACTGAGGGGGGTGTCAGGAATCCCACATCGGAAAACTATGAAAGCATTCAAGAATTTATAATAGTGTGCAAACCTCCCCCTCTTAAGCTAGCTTTTGAAGAGTGAATTAGGCACTTTCTAACAGCTGCAGTTACCAGAGGGTTTCGCACATGGCAGGCCAACACTCGATTCACGTTTACGAGGACTTCAGAATATACAAATGCTAATCTCAAGATAAGCTTTGAGAGGCGCGACCATGGAGATGGATACCCTTTAATTTCGACGGTCCTGGAGGGATCCTCGCCCATGCTTTTGCCCCAACCAATGGATGGTTCCACTATGATGGGGATGAGCAGTGGTCCGACGTTCCGACGCAAAATGCATTCGACTTGGAGTCACTGGCGTTGCATGAAATAGGTCACCTACTTGGACTCGAACATAGCCAAGTTCAAGGGGCTGTTATGTGGCCTACTATCTCACGTGGAACTACCCTCCGCCAGTTGCAGAACGATGACATTCAAGGCATTAGGGCTCCATATGGATTTTAAGTGCGCGCCTGGATATGCAAAATCAAAGGTTACATTCTTAATATAAACAATAAATGGCAAACTTTATTTTGTTGTTGCATCGTCATTACTCAGATAATGTAATTGCCAAAAATAATGATATTATGTACACTTTGTCTTGGACAAAGTAAATTACTTGATGATACAACAAGTTTAAGTTTGAAAGTATTGGCTTTTCTTTTTAATTTTCAGTTTTGAATTATACTAAAAATGAAATGTTAAAAGAAAAATTTTGGCTATATACTAAAAATGGTTTTTATATATAATTTTTAATAAAATAAAAATAATTATGAAATTTTCATATGATATTAAAGGCAACCTAATTTGATAATGGATACTAGATGTCAATTCCTTTTGACCATTTATAAGAGTGAGAGGGGTGTATTAAACGTATCAATTAAAAATATTTTATATAAAAATTTAAATTTAAATTTGAATAAAAAATTTAAGTTAATATTTACTTACAAACATTAAACAAAATTAACTTAATTTACTAAAACTTTGGTGGAGGGATTCACTTGATTTACAAAATGGTGATCAAATAAGTTAAAAATAAAGAGTAAAATGTTAAATAATTAATAAGTCCCATATAAAATAAACAAATAAAAATTGTAAAGAATTTATAACTTATTATCCTAATATTTAAAAATAATTACCAAAACTTACAAATAGCCATAAAATTAGAAATCAACTACAACTTGAATTAGAAGTCTCGATGTTGAATATTTCAATATATATATTATTAATGGGACGAAGGAAAGTCTTAGAGTAACCGATAAAAGTTGTTTCTTTACGAAGATTCTAAATTCTGAAATTACAATGGATGAAAACTTCCAATTCATCAATAATTTTTCTTTTTTTTCATTTTCTTTTTGATAATCAATAATTTATGTCTCATGTGAAATTTAAAGGAAAATGGTCATCAAATTTATTCTCTCCAGAAGTACATGAATCTCGTACTGTCGAATCATCGATCTCCCTAGTACAACATAATTAAGTACATGATCTATATAGTTTATATTAAGAATGGAACCTTAAACTCCGTATAGAGCCCTAATACCTTGAATGTCATCGGTATGCAACCCATGCATGGTAGTTCCAGATTGGATACTAGGCCACATGATAGCCCCTTGAACTTGGCTATGTCCGAGTCCAAGTAAGTGACCTATTTCATGCAACGCCACCGTCTCCAAGTCGAATGCATCTGGTCTCGGACCCACGGACCACAACTCGTCCGCATCATAGTGGAACCATCCAACGGTTGGTGCAAAAGCATGAGCGATTGTCCCTCCAGGACCGTCAAAAGCGTCGCCATCTCCATGGTCGCCTCTCTGAAAGCTTATCTTGAGGTTAGCATTTCCATAATCTGAGGCCCTTGAGAACCTGAAATGTGTGTTGGTCTGCCATGTGCGAAATGCTCTGTCAACTGCTTCCATGGCAGCTGCTGGAGTACCTGCACGGAATCCATAAGTGAGACTGAATTGATTGCTTGGCCATCTTAGGTTTCCTGGAAAGAATGAGTAGTGAGCAGTAGTGTGGAATGAGTTATGGCCTCGATGGTGATGATGGTTGTTCCGAACTCGCATCCAGTTAGTGCCATTGACAATGTCTGCAACCCCACATCTTGGAGTGGTCATGCTCGATACGGTCTCCGAATCTAGGAATCCAGAGACGTTCAGATGGTAATTGAGCTGGTAAACTTTGAGAGCTCGCTCCAACACATCGTCGAAATCATCAGAAACATTTTTGGAGTTCTTGTGGCTCAGATAACCGAAATGTTCGAGGTACTTCTTCAGCTTGGGGATGTCTTTGAGCTTGTCACCCTTATGGCACCCTTGAAGATGATTCAGGAACTCAAACGGCGATGCTTTTGTGCCAGTTTTGTGGGCTAAAACAGCTTGAGATTGGAACGCGAGGAGGAAAAAGGACAAGAGGAGAAGAGCTTTGGAAGCCATTAATGATCACTAATCTAGAGCTACAAGAGAGGTTTAGGTATTGGATTATTTTGCCCTGGAAGTTATACCCTTTTGGTGTTTGGAGATGTATTTATAGATTTCAGGAGAAGAATTGGCTTAGGAGCAAGTTATGATTTCTGAGACTGAGCAATAAATGCGAATGACTTTACTTGGGCTCTTGACCTTGAAGTGGCTGACAATGGACGTGTTTGACGCGTAAATAGTTCTGTTCGAACTGGTCTACAAGAAGCCCCAGTTTTCCAACACCTGTGACTTCTGCTATTAGTTGCTTGCCTTTCAATTGGTTTGTTATAGATTGATTATTATTTAGCATCAACTTCCAACTTTCCATTGGACTCTCTAAACCTCAAATGCCAACTAAAAAAAATTAAAATTAACTTGTTGATTTGGAATTGATATAACCGAATTCAAATTAATTTATCATTTCTAATAATTATATAATAATGGTATTTATCTTATTGATTTTATAATATCATTGTTTAAATTAACAAGTGTTTGACGTAAATTAATTATTTTCTTCTAGAAAATGAGAAAAGAAAAATATTTAGGAGTTGGAATTATTCATCCATGGTTATAGAAAACTTAGAATCTTCAATGTAACATGTATGAAGCCTACGTTGAATTATTTAGTTTCCTCTATTCACATACATCGACGAGAAATTAGTGAAGTCTAACCGTGCAAGAAGATGACGAATCAGAAGTCAATGCCGAAATTTCTGAGTTATGTGGTTTCATCAGGAAGTAAGCTTATGTTGCACCCTTTTAAGACGTCTTCAAAGATACTCCGTTGCCATAAAAAAATACAAAGAAAAAGGAATGATCTCTTTAGATAAAAAGGAAAAGGAATTATTAGAAGTTAGTGAATATATATAACTAATTAAGTTGGTCTCACACAACAGCTTAAGCTGTTGTGGTAAAACGGTCACTTAAGATAGTATCAGAGCCTCTATGACTAAATGGTCGTAAGTTTTGCAAGTTTCAAGTCCAAAGGACTTTCAGTTATGGGGGAGTGTTAGTGAATATATAAAAACAATTAAGTTGGCCTCACACAACAGCTTAAGTTATTGTGGTGAAACAGTCACTTAACATGGTATTAGAGTCTTTGTGACCAAGTAGTCGTGAGTTCAAATCCTATCACCCACCTATTTTCAGCATAAGGTAGAGTGAGCCTGTGCAAGTTTCAAGCTCAAAGGGCTTTCACTTGAGTGGATTTGTTAGTGAACATATAAAACTAATTAAGTTGGCCTCACACAACAGCTTAAATTATTATAATGAAACGGTCAATTAACAGTAAGGCTCACTAATCATCTTAGCCAATGGTGGTAGCTAGATTCCATGCATCTAAACAAAAAGGTATTTAATGCCCGAAAGTCATGCCAGACTTTGTAAATGCATGAAGACGTAGTTGATAAATTCAGTTGAAGAAATAGACAAACAAAGTGTACTGTGATTGCTGTGATAAGATCACAAGACTCAGTGTCCGCCGAGGAGCTCTAGTGGTTGCTTCAAGGTGAGGGAAGCCAAGTGATCTGTACTGTCGACATGGGTTTGACTTTGGGGAATCCTAGAAAACGCAGAAAGGACATGAACGAGTGACGACAATGTGTGTGGTTGACTTGTGCTAGAGTTGGCTTCGGTTTTGGTCTCTTTAGCTCCTTGTCGGAACTTTCACGAGTTGATCTGGAGCCAAATCCTAGAACAAAAACTCCAAAGACTTGCCTAGTTGCCTCTGCAAGTAACCAATCCATGATCTTACTGCATTATCTTTGCTCGTGGTGCTTAGGTTGCACGTGAAAGGACACTAAAAAAAAAAAAAAACTTTGCTATTGTGTTTAAATCTCGTGCTTGCATTTTCGGAAAATATAAATTTTTTAAAAATCGAACCGAAAATTAAATTGATAAAATAAAAGGTTTAATATTTAAAATGTTCAACTAGTATTAAACCATTATAAAATTAATTAAAGATTAAATAAAATTAAATAATTTAAAATATGATTTAAAAACATTGTTTTTATCAATAGAAAATTTTGAAGTTAAATTGAAAAAAGATACTATTAAATAAAAATTAATTGATTTATTTTAGTTTATAAGAACTTATTAATTTACAAAAATTGGCTGATTGATTAATAAACCGATCAGTTTTTATCAACAAGAGTTATTATAATAATTTGAATTAGAAAATTGAAAATCGAATCAAAAAATTGGATGATTCAGGATTTTTATAATTGAATCGGTCGAATCAGTTGGTTTTTTAATTATTGGTAAATATAAATGCAGAAGTTTTATTAAGTCTAATTATAAAATGATAAATAAGTAGGCTATCCTAACTTTTTTTCCTTTTTTTTTTGTAGGTATATCAAATCTGAATTTTTTTAACTTTTTTTAAAAAAATAGATAAGTTTATTTTGAAATGTCCATTTAATTGAAGAGTAGGCCAATCATACTACAATATTACTTCAATCAAGTATACGGTTGTTTCTCTCAAGATTAAAAGTGAGCATAGTTGAATTCAAGCTTCTAAATTTTTAGTATGAACTCAGCAAACAAAAGAAGAATTTTAATTTTAGGTGAGAATGATTTGTTTTTTATGATTAACCAAATTTAAAATATTCACTACAAGAAAACTACGGTTTACCGACGGTAATTGCCGATGGAAAGAATACGATTAATAATTACCTACGGAAAATGACATTCTGTCGGTAAATTTATCGTATTATGTGGTAATTTACGTCGAACAAAATATCTGTCAGCAAAAATAGATGAGATATTTTCTGGATGATATTTGTGATGGAATATAGTGACAGAATCAGAAATCCATCGGTTGAAAAGGTTAATGTGTCGTAAATTACCAATGGAAATGTTTTTCGTCAGTAAATCTGAAAATTAAATGTCGTTGTTTCGTCAAACTACAACGTACTTAATAAAACGTTGTTGAATTGATGTGTATCGACGGAATAATCTTCCATCGGTAAATTGAAATTTTAAACCTAGTCGAAGCTTCGTCCCTCTATTTTCCCGTTCTCTCCACAAAACTTTGTCGCACAACCTCAGAGCACCCGTCAAATCGTCGTGCTACTCTGTCTTCTCTCTCGCCCACCATGAAACCTCCGTCCGTCTGGTGGCCACCATTGTCCTCGCACTTTGTCCCTCTATTGTCAGCGTTTGGGCGTCGCACGAACAGGTTCGCTCTTCTTTCTTTTATTTTCCTCTCTTTTATTTTCATTCTTCTTTCTTTTCTTGGTTCACAACTTTTCAATGGATCCCTTCATACATGGGGTTGTTAAGAATTTCTTCTGAAGTTAAGTTTGTCTTCCATTGATGAAGTGATTTACTGAAATGTGCATTTGGGTGTTACATAAATTGTTTTGTAATTCCAGATGGTTTCATGTTTTTGTGTGTTTGCTTGCTGAGAGAATGTGAGATTGTTGGAAGGAAGGAGAATGGGGTTTTGTTTCTGGTTTTACGAATTTTTAAGAACATTAGCTTTGGGTTATGGAATCATGTTGATTAAGGATTATTATGCTATATTTTACGGTTTGTGTTGGTTGTTAAATTGTGAAGTAGTAGAGTAGTGGTGTGTTATGGTGCACATTTGTGGAGAAGTTGTTGATTTATGGTAAAATGCTAGTATAATAGATTGTGTGTAGAAGAATGGCTCCAAGAATTAAGAAAGAGGCTAGGAGGAGTCATATTCCTTCTTCATTTTTAACACCACCCCCTCTAAAGGACATTCCTAGGTTTACTAATTAGGAGAACCAAGAATGATACAATGAGTAGAGAAGCAATAATATGATTATGGAAAAGACTATAATCTTGAATATTGATGGGGTCTTTAAGATTTGGAATATGCTAAAAAATTTATATTAGACTAATTTGTTGACTCTATGAGGAGATTCTTACCTAGAGATAGTAAAGGAATTTTATAAAACATCAAGAATAAAGATAAATCAAAACCTTTGGTCATATACTTCTTGTAGCATCCTACTCCCGCAAGACCCAAACCCGACATCGTGGGTGATATCCGGGCCCGTGCCTCACGAGGGTGGTATGCTTACTGCATGCAAGTCAGAGATAGAGGTCGGGATCAGTTCACGTCTGCATTAGTGGCATTCTATTCTTGTACTAGTTTATATTTCCGCGATTCCTGCAAAATAGTGCTTTGTATTTCAGTGGGCCCCAATTGGCTTTTGACATTCTATTGATTGTAAAGTGTTAACTGAAATGTTTATGAATAAAATTGGGCCCAATTTGGTTATGGATTGTGGTATATTAAATGGCTAAATACTGTTGAGTGTTTTATTATGACTGAAAATACAATTAACGCGGGCCCAAATTATTTTCTGATTTTCGCGCATATTCATATTAAAAAAAAATGTTATACGGAGTTTTTGACTGTATCCGACTGCTCTAGCATACCACCCTCGTGAGGCACGGGCCCGGATATTACCCACGATGTCGGGTTCGAGTCTTGCAGGAATGGGATGCTACACTTTGTCTCGGCACTAAAGTCCACACCTTGGTGCTCTCAAATTAATTAAAATCTTCATTTATAGTAAGAACTCAACTTTTCATCACTAAGGGCCTCTTATATAGTCTAAGCTCAAATAGGGAAATAAAAGCAAGATGCATTAAGTTTATAAGATATGATCTAATGATTACCCCTTATTATCACCTATAATTTGAATTGGAGGATGGTTCTTCTTAAATTTCTAATCTACTGGAAGCTCCTCATCATTCTTATATTCCTCACTTTATTTAATAATATTTTCACTTACTCATTTTAGTTGTCTTGGTGATTAATCATGTTTTCTCAAGATCTAATTTCTCTAAATCCTTGGATCAACCTACATTGTCATCTTTAAAGCTTTTCTCACATACAAAAGGGTTAAATTTATTAAAAACAATATACATAGACTCTTCAATTACAAGAATCTTCCTATTAAGCACCTCTATGCTTTACTAATAAAGGAATAACTAAGGATAACTGTTACATTTGCTTTAGAATCAAACTTTCCTATGCTATCTTTAATGTTCAAAATGTAGCAAAAAAGAACGGGGAGTAAAGAAGAAAGTCTTTCTCATCTGATGTCGCGGATTCAGATGACATTTCCTCTTCTCTTCCATAAATCTTATTTACACGAGCTTATGTAAGCCATAAGGAGTCAGTCTTATTTCAAAAAGTCTTTAATCCCAAGGTAAGGGTCTCATTCTTTCTTACTATGGAGGAGCAACCCACATGTGCTAGAGATTCCTAAGCAATAATCATTCTATATATCAAACCACCTTCCACTCCTTCTCTATGATTTGAGAGAGCAAGGCTTCCTATGTTATCTTTAATGTTCAAAATGTAGCACTTATAACTAAAAGAAATTGAAGTAAATAATATTTGACTTCTTCCTATGCCAAAGTTTATAAGGTGTTTTATCCAAAGTTGGCCTTATGTATACTTTATTAGAAATGTGACATGTGGTTGCAACATCTTTTGTTCAAAAGTACTTTAAAAGATCATATTTATTTATCATGTTCTTAGTCATATCCTGTAATGTCCTATTTCTCCGCTCAAAAATTTTATTTTATTTAAGGCCCTAAATGTAGAGAAATTATAAAAGATATATTATATTCACAAAAGGTTTCAAACGTTTATTTCCAAACTCCTATCATAATCAATCCAAATTGATGTAATAAAGAGCTACTTTTCATTTTGAACTTTTTAGAAAAATTTAAAAATGCCCCAGAGGATTCATCTTTGCTAAAATCCATGTAAACCCACTAAATCATTGACTTTGACAAAAGTATAGAATTTACAACCTAGACTAGTAACTTAATAGCGCAAAACAAAACTATGTAAATTAATTATAAAATTCTAGTGGAAGTTACTAACTTTTTGCTCTTAAATGAGCTCTTAAATTGTTTCCCATTTGGTAAGCTCCCTTCACTTTGTCTTTCTCAATTATGACACTTGGCAATCTATTGAGAAGTTGATTATTGTGAACGTTAAAGAAGAGGTCCATATTTACATGTTTAAGCCTCTTATGCCAAATGCATGCATCTTTACTAATAGACATTAAACACTTCAATTTTGATTAAGGAAATCATCAAGATCAATTTTCTCTCTTTTCAAAAAATGCAATGATATTGTCAACTACTTTAGATATAATTCATGATTTTCCCTCAAAACATACTTCGTAGTCTTTGTTATATTGTTGGCTCACACTGAATAAGTTATGCTTCAATCCATTTCACTAAAAGAAAATTATTAATAATAATGTGAACTTCCTTACCAAGTTGCCAATGCCAATTATCTTACCCTTGTATTGTCTCAAAATGTCAAAAATCCTCCATCTTTGTCTTTGAGAGTTATAAATTATGATGTATCACCGATCATGTACCTAAACATCTACCATCAATATATCTGTACTCTTCTTTTTTCTTAGAGACCTATAAAAAAAGGTTATCAATGTGCTTTAGGTACCCAATTGAACTTGGGTCCTTAATTATTATCCTTGGCTTTCTTTTCAATGTACTTCTTTAAGGATTTACTCATCAAGCTTTGTTTCATGAATCAATATTTGTCAATATACCTATATTTATCACAAAAGTGACTTACCATACTATATGAATAATACGAATTGGTGATATGATAGTAAAACTCATAATTTGGTCCATAAATATATTTATTGGTCTTTTATGTTTATATGACTGGTAGGTGTAACATCCCACTATCATAGGGTACATACCTAGACATTCAGGAACATTCAAGTACATAACCTATGATAATAGTATGTTAGAGCAAAAACAAATTCAACTTACATATGGCATCAACTAACATCATTAAAAGTCAGCAAATTTTAAAACCATTCATTGCATTCATCCACAAAGTCTACACTTTTTCCATTAGACGAATATTTACAAAACCTCATACAGGTTCTAGCAAAAACTACAAAATAAAAGCTATAACTCTCTGACGTCAGCTGACAGATTTCTGAGCCATAACTTAGTCCAAAACATTCTTCTAATTCAGAATAAACACTAAGTCTCCTGCCTCGTACCTGAAAAACATCATTGCAATTTTTATGAGTATTACAAACTCAATGGGTGAACCATCATTGATGATTTCACAGGATTCACATACACAAATTACATACAGAACATGAATATTCAAATACAGATGCATATGAGACTCCACATTCATTATTAAAGTTGTGACCGAGTGCCTATCACATGTACAATCACTGGGCCATTGGGCTCAGTAAGAAATATATTTCACGGATCATAGCTCTACGTGCTAAATCATATATCACGGAGCAAAGCTCTACATGTAAGTGCTTGATACTGGCCACTCCAGCTACAACGTCTTTATCTGAGCATGCATTTTATGAAATGCATCAATGCAGAATTTACCACATATCACAAACATGTATAAAGCACAGTCAGAATTTCATAATCATCGAACCTAAGTCCGAAATTCAACTTTCGTTGAGAATTCACATAGCATAATACAATCAAAATTATCAAACAAATCAGAACACTTACAATACAGTCCCAAATATATACTGCTTGGACTTTAAGTCCGAAATTCAGAAACAATCGCAACAATTCAAAAATTGGAAGCTTAACAAATCAAATTAAATCAATCCTGGGAAATTCATCTAGGTTAACTAACAGTATGCTTCAATAAGCTATTGCCTGGATGGTCTGGCAATGTCCGACTGGCGTCCGATGTGCTCCTCTAAAACATACACAACACATTCACAAATATAACATTTTTGCACAAATATTCATGTTTTTTTATGCACATCAATGTATAGAAAGTATGCACAATACATGTTCAATGACAATTCCGGGTATCTCATTATAATTTTCATCATCAAATCGATCAAATATCAAAGTTGTTCTCCAATGTCTTAAATTGCTAATGACTCCAAGAGCATCCAATTTGATTCAATATTTTATGAGTTATGCTCACAATACCACTGACTGTGTATATTTGAACATTTGGCTAGTACATGATCATACCCTTGAATTGTACAACTCATATCTTTTAGCTCAGATTTCAAAA
>JANZLH020000013.1:1258869-1273625 GCA_026770325.2 Erythroxylum fimbriatum | reverse complement strand
AGAAGAATTTTGTTTGTGGTAGATAATTGTCCAGCACATCCAAGATGTGAAGGGTTACATAATGTTGAGTTGTTCTTCTTGCCACCCAACATGACATCAAAAATCCAACCTTGTGATGCTAGAATAATAAGAGCTTTTAAGATGCACTATCGTAGGAGACTTTATCTTAGGATTTTAGAAGGCTATGAGTTGGGACAATCTGATCTAGGCAATATTAATGTTTTGGATGCTATCAATCTTGCAGTCTCGGCTTGGACAGTTAATGTTCAACAAGAGACAATAGCAAATTGTTTTTGACACTGCAAAATTCGTTTAGGGGATGAAGTCTCAAGGAATTTAGATGAACCCACTTGTGAAAACGACATTTATGAACTTGAGCTCATGATTAATGATCTCAGCAATCGCAATAAAATGAATGTCAATAGCCTATTGAATTATCCAGGTGAAAATGATACATGTTCAGAGGTCCAGAGTTTAGAAAAAATTGTGGCTGCTATCCTTGAAAATAATGTTAATGATGAAGTTAAAGACGATATAGTACCTTTGGAACTAGTTACGCGTAAAGAAACACTTATCGCATCTAGAACTCTTCATAATTTTTTGGTGCAGTTTGATAACACAATACCAGAAATTTTGGATGCCATAAGAAAAGTTAGAGATGAGCTCCAACTAGACTTAAATTTTAAGAAAAAACAAATTAAATTGTCTTAGTTATATTTGTGTAAGTTTATATAATTATTAATTTATGATTTTAACGAGACTCTATATTTATATAAGGGTATTTTAAAAATGTATTATCTTGTTATCTTATCGAAATTTGTTAAATTTTCAACTAACCCAATAGCAAAATATGATCTTAAATCTTAACCCATGGCAAGCAGTGAACCGAAATCTACATCGTTGGATCACGAGCAAATCACGTGACAAAATCTAGACATGCGTGAAGTCTTCACTTCTCAGTTCAGTTGTGTTCCTCTGAGTGGGATTGGCTTAATGCCCATGAAAGATGTGGCTTTGTCTTAACCACCTCTATCCTCCACCATTGCCACCGCCACCTAAAACCCTTCTACAGCCCTCTTCTTGGCCACTTTTCCCTATCCCCAGAACCCTTCTCCTCCACTCTAACCTCCCTCTTACGCCCTCTTCCAACTCCCACTTTCGCTGTTCCGTTAACCACTCCAATTCCGATATTCAGAAACTACCCCACTCCGCCATCCAACGTATCGCCGAAAAGCTCCGTTCCCTCGGCTTATCCGAGGAGAAAGGCGATAACTTGCCATCGGAAAGTGGTGCAAAAGCTGCTGGAGAGATCTTCGTACCGTTGCCTCACCAAATTCCCAAGAATCGGGTCGGGCACACGTTGGACCCCAGCTGGAGCACGCCGGAGAATCCTGTTCCGAGACCCGGATCAGGGTATGCGATAGCGAGATACTATGAGCTGAGTGATGAGATAGAGAAAGAGAGAGAGAAGGCAGCAAGTAAGAAGAAGGAGAGAGTTCCAACTTTGGCGGAGTTGACTTTGTCGACTGGAGAGCTAAGGAGGCTGAGAACTATTGGGATTGCGGAGCAAAGGAAGTTGAAGGTTGGTAAAGCTGGAGTTACTGAAGGCATTGTGAATGGGATTCACGAGAGGTGGAGGAGGGAGGAGGTAGTGAAGATTGTTTGTGAAGATTTTTGCAGGACTAATATGAAGAGGACGCATGATTTGTTGGAGGTTAGGACCTTGATCTTTGGAAATTATGATTTTTAAGTGGGTTTCTACTTTACTGGTGGTTCAATTTTGTGTTCTGTTTGTATGTCCTTCTTCTGGTTTTGTTTGATTTGCCTGTAGTTTGAGTGTCAAGTGAGCTCGATAATAATAACAAGAATGCACTCTGGATTAGAAGGTTTGGAATATAGCAATAGTAAATCTGTTGTAAGTTCTTTGTTTCTTATTTGCAGAGAAAAACTGGAGGTGTGGTTGTATGGAGGTCTGGAGCTAAGTTAGTTTTATATAGAGGTGCTAATTATAAGTATCCTTATTTCAAATTAGACCATAACTCGACAAAAGAAGCTACCCTGGGTAATGCAACGTGCTCAAATGTTGATTTGGGAGAAACTGATGGTGTAGATAGTTCTGCAACAAGTCCAAGTAGCAAAATGGCTCATCCAACTCTGATACAAGGTGTTGGTTCCCCAAATATAGCACGATTTCAGCTACCGGGTGAGGCACAGCTTGCGGAAGAAGCTGACCGCTTGTTAGATGGATTAGGTCCACGGTTTACCGAGTGGTGGGGCTATGACCCTCTTCCGGTTGATGCTGACCTCCTACCTGCTATTGTTCCTGGATATCGGAGGCCATTCCGCCTTCTTCCATATGGCATCAGTCCTACACTAACTAATGATGAAATGACAACACTAAAGAGGCTTGGACGACCCTTGCCTTGCCATTTTGCTCTAGGTGAGATTGATTTCCAATTTCATGGGGTTGTGTTATTCTGGTTGAACATTTTATTACTTAAAATTTCATTCTTATATCAGGTAGAAATAGGAAACTTCAAGGATTGGCTGCTGCGATTGTTAAGCTATGGGAAAAATGTGAGATTGCTAAAATTGCTATCAAGAGAGGAGTTCAGAACACCAATGGTCGGCTGATGGCTGAAGAGTTGAAGGTTTGTTTAGACAAATTTAGTCTTTTGTTTCATTTCATCTTTATTTCTATTTTTTATCACAAGTGCAAAACAACTTCTATTACTCTTTATCATTCTGTTCTTTTACCATTTTGTGTAGTAGGAAAGCATTTCTGTTATTTGGGAACTATGAGAAAATAACATCTTAAGTAATGCCTAATTTACTTGCAAGAATCAAATTGATGCTTTTAGATTTCCTTTTTCTGGTTGAAGTGACTGAGCTCTTGACTTTTTACTTTCTTTAGTAATACAAATGCAAAGTTAGTTCTACATCGGCTGTCAGAATGCATTGGTAGTAACTTATGGTGGCTTAGGCAGATATGCATTTATGATTGTAATTCATTAATAAAGAAGATATAAGATATCGGTTTAAATGGTTCTTTATGTAGAAGAAATTTGCAAACTTATCGAACAAGTACATACACACATAGATCTAAGCCTCACTATTCGGGTTCACAGAAGATTCTATACTTAATCACTTGTGTTCCATTATTTATGTACAAGTTGCTTAGGTTTCAAATCTTGTTCAAACCTTCTTATTGCATAGCGTTTACGATACATCTGTGTCTCAACCTGTGGTCTCAGTGGCTGACTGGAGGAACTCTGCTTTCACGGGATAGGGAGTATTTTATATTGTATAGGGGAAAAGATTTTCTACCACTTGCTGTTTCTTCTTCAATAGAGGAGAGAAGAAAGCAGGGCTTATATGGGGATAAACAGAGGATGGATGGTAGGTCATCAGCTGAATCTTGTCAGGATATTAAAGATGGGAGTGTGCTTCATGACTTTGGAGACAAACTTGATGACAACTATGACGAGAGCTCCGATCTCTCAAAGCAAAGGAAGCTAAAGTCCATGGAGGCTGCAATCAAGAGGACTAGCATCAAACTATCCTTGGTATGATTTTGGCAAAGGTGGTGAAATTTTATTCCCGATATTAGATTCCATTTCTGTTACATATTACATGTTCTGTCAGGCACTGGAAAAGAAAGCTAAGGCAGAGAAAGTTCTAGAAGAGCTAGAAAACACTGAGATGCCTCAAGAAAAAGAGGTTGACAAGGAAGGTATAACTGAAGAAGAGAGATATATGCTGCGCAAAATTGGGTTGAAGATGAAGCCTTTCCTGTTAACAGGTGAAATACGCTCTCTTGCTAGGATATTGATCACAAAGCAAGTGCTGATGTTTGGTCCATTCTTTAGGAGTACAATGGTATTTGAAAGACCATCCAAACGGGAATACTGCCAGAAAGGTTTCTGATTACTTTTTCTCTTTTCTTGTTAGGTAGACGGGGGGTTTTTGCAGGAACAATTGAAAACATGCATCTTCATTGGAAGTATAGGGAACTAGTGAAAATAATATGCAAAGAGAAAGGTTTGGAATCTGCTTATCAAGTAGCTCGCACCTTAGAGGCAGAAAGTGGTGGAATTTTAGTGGCTGTGGAGCATGTTACTAAGGGTTATGCTATCATCGTATATCGTGGAAAGAACTACAGGCGACCTCCTTGCTTGAGACCAGTTACCCTTCTGAATAAAAGGGCAGCACTGAAGAGGTCCATAGAGGCACAACGTCGGAAGGTAGAACTTGACTTTCCATCTCCATGCCTGAGTAATCGAGTATTACTGTTCATGCATTTGCATGTTGGACCATACCTTTGACGGGAACTGTCAATGTTCAAGGGATTTGATGTGGGGAAATTTTACTGTTTTTAGGCCTGTTGATAGAATTTTTGGGCTGAAGGACCAGGGACCTAACTTGTGAAACAGTTTATGACTTGAGTTTGATTTTGTGCAACCATTAGAATCAACCTATACTTGTGGCATATTAACTAAATGTCTTGGGACTTCTATTCTTAGGTGAAGATGAGACATTTACCTGGGTGTTTTTGTTTCTTGAGTTTGAATCTTGATCAATAACAGAAACTTGCGAACTTCTTTTCTGACTATTTAAGGAACAAAAAGTAGCTAGCCCGTAAACCATTTGACAGCGTGCTGATACTGTCAATGATACTTTCAGGCTTCTGATGTAGTTTCTTCCTAACACTTGAGCCTCTACAGCAATTATGTTCTTTTAAGTGCATGTTTGCTGCAAATTCAAAATATGTCTGATTTTATTTATTGTACAATCTTTCTCAATGCAGTCTTTGAAACTTGATGTCTTGAGGCTTACGAGAAATATAGATGATTTAAAACTGAAACTGGTGAGTATCTAATTAGTTTCAGAATGGAAGCTTCATGCGTTCATGTTTTATTTATTGTATGATAGATGTGGCTAACAAATAATTTACTTTTCTAACCCAGGCCAAGGAGAATGAAGCACTCCATATGCAGTCAGTTGATAATTCAAGATTTCAGAAGGTTAGCTATCTCTTTTATATACAGACACAGACAATAAGAATATACGAATGTACAATCATTAAAAATGTGTCAAAGATATTCTCTTTTTATGACTTTAATTCGTATTTCATCCAAATTTATGCTCTGTTTTAAATTAACAGAATCAGTGACTTTTTTTTGTGTGATTTAGGTCGAAGAGGATATGAACTTAGCAGATTCTGATGCGCAAGTAAAACATGACTCTGAAACAAGGTCTGATCATCACTCCAATTCGGTTGTTCCTGCTAACAGAGTAGAAGTACAGGTGAGGAATATATGGAATAAAAGTATGCAGATATACTTCATGCTATTTTTATTTGTGTTTGCAGTCTATTGTTGATGGTTCTTCATTTTAAAGTGCTGCCTCTTGTATCCTACTAGTAATGGTCTATACAATCCACATCGATTCTTCTGATGGATTGGATTGTTGTCAAATTGCAAGACCTGCATGGTTTTCACTTTACCTCCAACATGGATCGTCTTTTCTTTTTCTTCTTTATGAATCATATTGATTACTGGCCTTTATTATGAAATCTTAGTCTAGAGACACAAGTGGAGCTGATTTGACATTTGATAACCTTAATGATAGCAGGCTAGCCAGTGTGATCTTTCTTCAATTGTCAATGGAGATGAGACTGGCAACACCGAACCTGAGTGTGAATCTACATTGACACATGTCGAAACAAATAATAGTCAGTTCACTGCTAGACCTGCTGATGTGGTGTTTATCCCTGATGAAGTCACGGTAAGATGTTCAATACTTTTTGTGTTTGATTACCGTTTCATCCTTCCTCTCGGTCTGATTAGTATCATTGGCGGGGAATTCAGGCACAGGTAAGGGGATCTCCTTGCCTCTCTGATGTGCAGCATGGTCATTCTGATAAGGATGAAATACAGCCAACCATCAACTCACCTGAAAATTTGTTGAAGGAATCGGTTTTGCATATTCCAGAAGAAAAGAACAGAATGCCGTCTAGGGTTCAGCTTTCGAACAAAGACAGGTTGCTTTTACGAAAGCAAGCCTTGAAGATGAAGAAGCGCCCAGTGCTTGCAGTAGGTAATTTCCACTCTCATACATGGTTTTCTTTGTCCCTCAAAATTGTTCATGTTGTTCCTATGCTTGCTGTTCCTGAACCCTGAAATTGGAAAGTGATTCTTCTGCAATTCTTACGAAATACCAAGACTTGAAATTTACCTTATTTTCTGATATCTTTGAGTTCGGTTTGGCTCTCGTGGAGGCTTTTATAGTGTGATCCAATTATCATAATGGATTCTGTCCACCTTATATTGGCAAGCAAGTGATCACATTTGCTTCTCAAATGAAGTGCTTTTGTTTTGAGGCAGATAGTTGACTCTAGAATTTCTGCCACTTTTCTCATGTATCAGGGAAGAATAATATCGTAACTGGTGTTGCGAAAACGATCAGGGCTCACTTTGAGAGGCATCCTCTTGCTATAGTGAATGTCAAAGGCAGAGCTGAAGGAACGTCGGTCCAAGAGGTTATCTTCCAGC
Organism: Erythroxylum fimbriatum; assembly: GCA_026770325.2. Classification (NCBI taxonomy): domain Eukaryota; kingdom Viridiplantae; phylum Streptophyta; class Magnoliopsida; order Malpighiales; family Erythroxylaceae; genus Erythroxylum; species Erythroxylum fimbriatum. The sequence goes on along the minus strand of JANZLH020000013.1, from coordinate 1,267,071 downwards.
TTGAGGTCTGTGCACTGAATTTTTATCAAGTGATGCTTTTGTTGAACTTGAATAAATTGGTTGACAGTCATGCTTCTATAAATTTCGCAGCAAGCAACTGGAGCTGTTTTGGTCTCCCAGGAGCCCAGTAAAGTCATACTTTACAGGGGTTGGGGAATTGAATTGGAACCTGGCCACAAGCGAATGAAGTATGCTCCAGATTTGACGAGAACTTCAGTAGGCAGAGAAGATGGCACCAAGCGTGCAGTTTCTCCCGATCTCATGGCAGCGATAAGACTTGAATGTGGGCTGCAGAAAAACTCGACTCCATCATCTGAAAATTAAGCATTTGTGGAACTGGTTCTGCCTCTACTTTAACCCGTAAATCCATGCCTTCTGGAATGCTAATGAGTGCACTTAACGAAGAATTCATCTGTGATGATTTCATTACATGAATTTCGTGACTCCTATTCATTACAGGTATAACGGATACAAAGGATTCAAGCCGTTCCATTCATGCATTTCATCCGGTGCAAGGTGTCTCGATATTATGAAACCAGCTTCTTTCCGGTAGATCAAGGTTGAGCTGGTTAGTTCAAGAATAAACAAAAAAAAAAATGTCACAACACCATCTCCTTACCCGAAAATGTATCCAAATGCAAGTTGTTTATGGAGTTTGTGATCTAATTCAGGCTTGGAATAGTTCTTTTGAGATTCCATAGCTGGTGCTCCAACCTGTACATACGTTATTTAGCAAAAGCTGAATGAAATCTTCATTTCTTGTTGAAGATCAGAAAGTTGTCAAAAAATTGTAGAATTATCTGAAAACTGCATTGAACACGATGGTGAAATCTATTTAAACACCTATAAATCTCGTCAAAAACAGTTTTTTTTAATAAAAAAACGGAGGAACTCGCTACTTTTTGAATACACATTAGGTAAATTTTTGGATTAACGCAATAGCTTGTAAATTATGTAAATTGGTTTAATCTAATTTGAGTTATTATAAATATATTGAATGAAATTATAAGAATATAAAAATAAACTCATTTTAAAATCAACTTTTGAGATTTTTTCGGGTTAGAATTTAGGCGTACAATTAAATTAATTACGTTAAAATAAATTTAAACCTTTTTAATTTTTAATGAAAATAAATATTAAATCTTAATTAACCTAAATATTTTTATTTTTTAAATAAAAATATTAATTAAACTATTTTTAAAAATTTTTAAAAATTAGAATTACTCAAATGATAGGCAAGTTCCGTAGACCTTACTGCAAGTAATTTCTGTGGCCTCTATGAGCCGGCGACCGATATTTTACTTGAAACGAGTGGCGGCTACGGCCTTAAGACACAAAACTTGTAATCCTAAGACTCGATCGAAATACTTCAACTCGGATAGATAAGCACTAGGATTCTTATATAAAAAAACTGGTGTTTTCCTTGTTTCAATACATTGAACTGAATCCCACTTCGGCCATGACTCCACAAACAAGCTCCTGTAGCTATGGTGGTGGCATTTCCTCCTTGGTTGCCCCACCCAGAATCTCCCCTCAGGCTCATCGCACCCTGTACACTGTTGTTCGAGCCCAAGGTAATTTGGCTGAATTCTAGTTGAATTTGCCTCCTTTTTATTAAAGATTCTATCTTTATGCTTATATGGTTGATGTACTGGTTCAAATTCTCACCTTTCTACTGCAATGATTCGCGTACTGCAAGTAAATATTGGGGAATTGATGAAAGAATTATCAGATAGGACTAGTTGAATACTCTCTTCTGGGAAAGAAATTTGAACCCATATGGAGTTCTTTTTAAGTGGGTTTCACTTTGATTATACTTTTCTCTTGCTAATTGTTTTCTCCAATGCATTGAATTGGACGGTATTGCTCAGCGGAACCGTCGGATAAGTCCGTGGAGGTAATGAGGAAGTTCTCAGAGCAGTATGCTCGCAAATCCGGAACTTACTTTTGTGTGGATAAGGGAGTAACTTCCGTGGTTATTAAGGTAACAACTAGGATTCTGTTCGTTAATTGTGTGTTCTGTGTCTATTTTCTATCATTAACCTCTTTGACCGTCCTAGCGCAGTCTCATCAATCTGTTAAAACATGAATGGAAAATTCAATTCGCTCGCACCTATAATTTCTATAATTCTTGTAGTTTTTTTTTTATTAATCTAGTAATGTTGGCATACTGTATTAAGATGCTTTTTTGGAAACCCACACCTTGTTGCTATGGTATCTTCAATCTGCTGTCTTTGTTGGTGCTCTTTACTTTGTGTTTTCCTTGGTTTTGGTTCCTCAAGCTTTCATAAATTGGAAATAAACAGGGATTGGCTGAGCACAAAGATCAACTGGGTGCACCTCTTTGCCCTTGCAGGTAATTGTCATTTTGCACATCCCCCTTTGTTCTCCTTAATCATTGGCAGTTATTTTAACATATCCGCAGCAATTTGTTTAATTTAATAGGTGATGAGATTTATCGTTTTAGTAATCTTCTGATATTGGCTTTATGGCACATAGGCATTACGATGACAAGGATGCAGAAGCAAAGCAGGGCTTTTGGAACTGCCCATGTGTTCCCATGAGAGAGAGGTAAATCAACCTTTTCCTTTATAAAACATTGTAGACTTCGGTAGATGGAATGTCTTGGATAGTGTTTTGGGGGCTTTAAACATTTTTATTTATATAGAAAGCAATGTTTCTAGTCGTGCTACTTTTTATGGTCGACTTGATTGTGCCTGTATTCATAAATTGATATCATTATCATAATTCTATCCTATTAAGATTCTGTGAGTTAATGACTCTGGGAATAAGAAGTATTCGAAATGCAATGTGATATTTTATAATTAGAGCAGTTATTATAACTGCAACATGCGTTAGTTGCAGAAGTAAAATTGTTGAAGAGACACTTAAGTAAATTATGCTTTTGTGGTTTATTTGTGGTGCATATGTGGAGTTTAGCGGACGCTGAAATGCTGATTAGGTTGGATGAAAAGAAGCTGTGCAAACCTGCCTGTGTTATCAATTGTTAATGATTTCTTTGAATTTCAGTGATGATCATTCTTTGGTATATCACGACCGAAACCAGATATAGTTTGGTGTACTATAATTAAAATGTGCTGTGAAAGTAAAAACCATTATGACTTCCACCAAAAATTTTGCAAAAGGGAACAGAGATACAGCAATGATAGCTGTAGAGAGGCCTGCAAACAAGTTGATTGAATATCTTTAGTTGCCTGTTGGCTTTTATGGTCACCTAGAACCAGAAAGGAATCTTCTAGTTAATGAAATCCTTTATTCGCTACCTTTTAAGTGGTATAAGCCAGAACCATGGCGTGTTCAAACTGGATGATGAGGATGACGGTCCAATCTATCTATCATCTATTGGTGATTTTGTTTTGCTTTTCCATACGTATCTGGAGATAATGGTGAATGCTACCAATTAGTAATGGTTTAGATATGATATCACCTATTGGGCAGAAAGACTTCTGCCTGTAAACTTGAATTGCATGCATCTCATCGTTCAGGAGCTACTTTGGCCTGGTAAACTGAAGTTTCAAGTATTAGTGATATGCCTATTATTATTCATACATGGGGAATGTATCAGAAAATTTTTACTTGCTTGGTTTTGGATAGACAAACATAAGCTTCTTACATTTCCTCGTATAATTTGAGGTACCATGCTGAAATATTCCAATACACTGCAATTTTCTAAAACTCTGGCTGATGTTTGCCATCAGTTCATACTCGGTCCTCCATTTTTAATTGTAAGATTGTTTTCGCAGGAAGGAATGCCACTGCATGCTATTTCTCACACCGGAAAATGATTTTTCCGGGAAGGATCAGGTAATTATAAATCCCGTTTTCATATTTCTGAACTTGTGCTAATATATGCTATTGGAATCTGCAATACGAATGAGTTTATTATGGTTTCGGTGTTTTTAAGGCTTGACATTAGAAACTCCAAACTAATCAATTATGTTGACACACAGAAAACCATTTGCTTTTGCACTCACTCATGTGATCATCCGTGTTTTTTGCAATTTGCAGTCACATTGTTACATTTTTCTGCATTCTGTTTAAACATCTGAGAAAATAATTTCCTTTTTCTCTGCAGACAATCTCATTGGAAGAGATTAAGAAAACAACAGTAAACGTTTGAATTTTTAAAGGGTACTTGCTAGATGAGTATTATCTCTGTATTGGGATACTAATCATGTGTATGTATATTACGTAATGTATCCAATTCACAAAGAAATCTGCTGCCTTGCTATGCTAGTCCTTTATATTTTGACCAACAGATTCAACTGGCTGTCATGTCCTTTTAACACGCACTTGTTAGCTGGAACTATTCCCTTATATGGCTACTGTCTCGTGTCCTAATCCCCCTTTTTCCCCGATCCAGTTAGATTTGGATATGATACACTGTTAGTTATCATATAAAAGAAAACTACACTTTGAAAATGGTACCATTCAAGAGAATTACCAGTTGAAGACTTGCACTGTTTTTCATTCCTGTTCAAAGGCTTGGATTACTTCATCTTCTTACCAAGATCAGCTTTCAGTTTCAGCTTTAGTTTTCTTTTGATCCTTTCTTTATCTCTTTTATGATTCTTTGGAAGGGAATGAAGCTTGCTGGACTTCAATATGATATTCAGTCGCAGTAATGAGATTTGAAAACCCAAAATGTTTTTTTGTTGTTGAAAGAACGAAATCTGATATTAAACTAAGGCAGGGTAATGATCCCAAATCATAAAAGAGGCATACAAATGAGATTGTCGAGCCAACGCATGAGCTTCGACATTACAATGTCGGCGAAGCCAACGAACTAAAATAGCAGGATTACGATTAAGAATGTCTAAACAATCATCAATGACTTTACCAAAATCAGAGAAATCTGGCCTAGGAGAATGAAGAGCAGTAGAAACGACCTGAGCGTCCACAGCAATAGAACACAGTCCAGGTAAATGCTGGGCAGCCCAGGCGAGAAGAGACCGACAGGCGAGGGCTTCAGCGATCTGAGGGTCAGACACACCAGAAGACGTACCTGAAAGAGCAAACTCAATAGCACCTGCACCGTTTTTAATGACAGCACCAAAACCACAACAGGGCAAATGGGGAAAGACAGCAGCGTCCACAAAACAATACCAGCGCACCGAAGCTCCGGTAGGGGAGCCAGCAAAGAGGGTGTTGTCCAAAGGAGGAGAGCAGCCCAGACGGCTGGAGCCCACAACAGGAGGAACAGAAAGGCGGCGTGCTGCTGTCCAAGCCTGAAGGAAAGAGGCTGCCTGGCTGAGGACTTGTGAACAAGTCGTGAGCTGGGCTTCCCACACATGTTTGTTGCGGCTGCACCAGATTTGCCATAAGACCATGCAAACATGGCACATGAGATCAACAGAAATAGTCTTAGAAGCATGGCAAACATAAGTAAAGATAGTGGACCCAAAAGAGGGAAAATTCAAGCTGAAACCATTCCAAATCTCACGTGCGACAGAGCAGCCCACAAAAACATGGAATGTAATTTGAAACTTGATAAGTAGTACTTTTGATCTAATTCATATTGCCAAATATAAGCCCAATGTCTCCAAGAAGTAAGCCCAAAGCCTATTTTTAAGCCTTACTTGGGCTAGTTATTTTAAAAAGGCTCAATAGTGCTAGAAAAACTGAGGCCTTGAAGCCTATAGATTACTTCTTACCGTAACTTTTGCAACCGTAAGATCGTAGATTCGAATCATGAAAATAACTACTTATGTACGGGGTTATGTTAAATTTTCAATGGACCTACGGGCCCACACGAAAAGAAAAATTAGACTACATACAAGCTCAAGTGAGATTCCAACCTAAAATCAATTGACAATAGGAAAATTAGACTACAGTCAAGCTCAAGTGAGATTCCATCCTAAAATTAATTGGCAATAGGAGGAGTAACCTACTAAGCTTATATTTTAGTCTTCTTTCCCCTCTTTCCCCTCAAGTACAACTGGAATTGGACATCCAATTGTTACTTGAAATAAACACAGTCAGATTGTTGGGATTGGATATATAGACGGATAATCAAGAAATTAATAATCCGGACCAAACCTGCTCGGATACCATGTTAAATTTGCAATAAGCCTACGGGTCCTCAGGAGAAGTTAGACCACACACAAGCCCAAGTGAGATTTCAACTTAAAACTAATTGGTAATAGATGGAGTAGTCTACTAGGCTTATATGTTATTCTTCTTTTCCCTCTTTTTATAACATGAGACACTCACATGTAGATATTATCAATTTAAAAGATTAATTCGTATTATTTTATAAAATAACACCATTTTACTAAGTTAAATTAAAATATTAATTTAAGGCGGTCCAATTAAGCTCGTCATTTCTTTAATAAGTTGATTTAACACAACCTTTTCTCATATCTAAGTAACTCTTCATCGAGAGGATTTGGGCTTGGAAGATGGGGAGTTTCTATTATTATGACGTGATTGGAGTTGGACTTTTGACCATAGAAAAGTAGTATTATGGGCTTCATTATGTTGAAGTTAGGATAGTGAACTCTAACTCTACTTGACTCAATTAATTATTTTATTTATTTATTTAATAAAGAAATCACAATCACCACTATTTAGCATATTCTAAATAAAATTTCACATAAATGTAAAATAATTTGCATACTAATTGAATTAGAATACTCACGACAACAACATTTCAATAAAAAATTTCGTTAAAACACGAGATTTGAGGAGGTCCACTAATAGGCAGTCTTAGCCTTTATTTAGTTGGACTTATACTAGTAGAGTTTTTGCTGTAGATCTTTTATAGGAAGAACTTTTCTAAGAAACTAGTTGAGTGTTTGGTCGTCATTTAAAAAAGAGCTCTTTTGAAAGAGCTTTATACAGTAGACTGTTTAACAACATAAAAATAAAAAGCACTTTTAATTTAAATATATTTTATTTTATAATAAAAATTATTTATGCATATAAATATTATTTAAAGTATATTAAACAATATGCAAAGCATAATGTATTAATTATTATATTATTTTAAACCATATGAAACATAAATGACAGTATATCTAACCAAATATTTTATATGGATTATAACATAAGTAAAACTAATATAAAAAATAAATATTAAAACATATAAAAAAGTCAAATAATATTTTATAAATCCCAATATAAATATTCAAGTTGAGTAAATAGTTAAATACATAATAAATTATGAATTTTATTGTAATAGAAAAGATGAGTTTGCAAGATAAACGTGAAAATAAACGTGAATTTTATTGTAATAGAAAAGATGAGCTCTGCGTGTGGAATAGCCTCTTATTATATTGCAACCTGGACAGGCCTATTTTATCTTAGTGTTCGTCCGCCCCAACATCTATATAAAGGATTACGTATGGAAAATATTAAAACTGTTCTTTCCAGTAATATCGATGTCTTTTTTGCAACTTTATTAAATTTTAAATTAAATATAAATTTAAAATTTTTAAAATTAAAATTTCAAGTTTAAAAATTTTGTATTAAACTATATTTTATATCTAGAAAATCTGAAAATAAAAAGTTAAAATATACTTATTTATTAAATTTATTTAAATAAGATTTAAATCCAATCTACTAGTTCTAATATCAATTCGAGCGATGGTTGCAATAACGCATAATCTCATATTGCCAAATATAAGCCCAATGTCTCCAAGAAGTAAGCCTATAGTCTACTTCTTACCCTTACTTGGGCAAGGTGCTTTAAAAAGGCTCGATAGTGCTAGAAAAACTGAGTCCTTAAAGTCATGCATTTAAAAATAATTGTAAACACACTTACTTAGGAAAACTTTGAAACAATCGGTAAAAATTGATTATTTGTAATCTTAAGATTGTAGATTCGAATCACGAAAACAACTTCAACTCAAGTTAATATAAGTTTCGTTTTTGTGGACTTAGAAGGTACGCTTCACCGGCCTGATTATAGTTAAAATTAATAAATTAAGTTCGGGTTAATTAAATTTCGAGTTAGAATCTATTTAAAGATTAATTCGTATTTTTTTAAAATAGCACAATTTTAGTAAGTTAAATTAAAATATCATTTTAAGGCGGTCCAATTAAGCCCGTCATTTATTTAATAAGTTGATTTAACTCAACCTTTTACCATATCTAAGTAACTGTACATCAAGAGGCTTTGGGCTTGGACGATGGGGAGCTTCTATTATTATGACGTGAGTGGAGTTGGACTTTTAACCA
>JANZLH020000013.1:1241417-1258769 GCA_026770325.2 Erythroxylum fimbriatum | reverse complement strand
TTTTTAGGTCCGGTTAAAAAATAATAATAAAACACATGCAATGCAAACATTAGACGTGGTTGAATCGAATATTATTTATACAAAATTTAGAGTTTAAAATCGAATTGAACTGATTAAATTTAACTTAAGTTAATAATTTATTATAATTATTTTAAATTATTAATTTAATTTTGTATTAGTAATATTTGATTAGTTCACATTTGATATTTATATTGCGTGTATTTCGTTAATATTTTTTTAACCGAACTTTAAGAGAAGATATTTTTCTAAAAATTAAGTTTAAAAAATTCAAAATTGTAAGATTTTTTAAACTAAAACATACTTTAAACTTCAAAATTGTAAGATTTTTTAAACTAAAACATACTTTAATAAGATGTTAATCATTTCTTGTGTAGGCCGCCACGTGAGATTAGGAACAGGCCCAGCCCACTGATTGGCCAGAATCATCGATCCAAACCCAACAGTACGTTCCTTTCACCCACAAGCACGACGTGTGACTGTGAAAGTGAGCCCTTCTTCCAACTTAGCACTTACGTTTCCTTCGTCGTCTTCTTGGTCTTCTTCTGCTTTTGCTTTTGAACCAATTGAGACAACTTTTGTGTTAAACCTGATTCAGCTGACCCATAAACTGCATCGTACTTCAATCACAATCATCATCAAATGATGAAAATATAGAGCCAGTTTGGTAAAACTTTTTTCGGAGCAGCAGTCTTCTTGTTGAAGATCTTAAGGACTCCTTCTCTCTTGGTATAACATGTCCAGGCCCGATGTCACCATCACTCTTGGTCGAAATGGCCGGGTATCCTCTTTAATTGTCTCTTATCTCTCCGAGAATGAATAGATTATGTCTTTCCTTGTCCCTACATATGGACCATTTTCGTTAAAGATTTGTTACTTTCTTCATTTTGGGGATATTGGTTGGTGGGTTTGGTGCTGCATCTGAGATATTGACTCAAGAATCGAGCTTTCGCGGGTTTTGTTTTTGTTTTTGTTTTTGTTTTGGTGTTGGGTATTCAGTAAAGACCGTTTCTTTAAGTATTATCTGTTCTACGTCTTCTTTGGGTTGCTTCCAAAGAATTTGGTTTGCGTCTAATTAGTATGGGACAAGGTTGGAATTTTGATTCTTCTGAACTGGAGTTGTATTTTGTTTGTTGGTTTACTGGAGTTGTATTTTGTTTGTTGGTTTCGATGTTTGCAGGTGGTGAAAAAAGGTGGCAAACGCTCCACTGGAGAAAGAGTTGAGAGCAACGGTGACAGGTTCTTGTTTTCCACGAATAAAAGGTGTGTTGGCATCTGTTGGTACTTGACTAGTATTTATGGAGTTCTTCATAAGTCCTCTGAGAGATCAGGGAATTCCCTGTTTTAGTGGTAGTCTTGAACATTTGGATACAGTAAGGATATATGTGTTAACAGGAGAAGCGATTTCTCTCTTTTTTTTTTTCCAACATGAATTAGCTGGAAGGAAATGGATATTGTTAATATACAATTTAATTCCTTGTCGAAGTATTATAATGAACAAAGCTTTCTTAGTTAGTTATACCAAGAACAGGTTCAGTTGTACTAAGAGCAGCTTGGCATACAATCAAATTATCCCATTATATTCACGAGTATTATCATTTTGTGTTGGAACTGGAATCATTTGGAAGGATGAAATAATCAGGTTACAATATTTGTAAGAATTATGCAAGGCACACTGTACATTATGTAATACAAATTGGCTTTGATGTCGTCTCAGGCATCGAGGAGGCGGTATGAAATGGGCTCCTGGTCATGATGGAGTAAACGGTAGCATGCTTTGTTCTCTTTACTTTCTTTTCCTTTCATATCATTTATGATCATTGACTCCAATCTATTGAGATGCATAAAGGATCCCGGATTGCTTATAATGATCTTCGATTGAAGTTGATGCGCAAAAGGATATCTAAGCAAGCTATTGATGCCGAAGAGCGTGAGAAAGTGTATCAACAGAGGAAACTTTCAAGATCCACTCAGCATTCTGCAAGTTCTTTTGTGCTTTCACACAAGCCTCAATCTAGTGGACGTAATATTCCTGGGAAATTTGTTACCAAAGAGATTGCACAAGATATGCATCAAATGGACTCATTGGGGAGGTTTTATTCCGCGCAGACTTTGGGAGATTCAAGAGCTAGATCACCAGAGAGAATCTTGAGAAATTCGAGTAGGTACTTACCGCCAAGAAGCTCTGCTGAATTACGACAAATTGCACCAATGAGGTCAATTCACATGTCAACAGGTGGGCGATACATTGGCAATGGAATCATTGATAGTTCTAGGCCAACAAGCTCTGTGCCTATTGCTATGAAAGCTACCTCTCAAGCTGGCAATCCAGTTACACGAACTTCACCAATGAATGGCACCATGCAAAATGTCCCATATATGGTAATCTTTTTGTGGAATCTTTTTTTCCATTTCTTGAACATGTATTTTTATTTGGAGTCATCATCAGGTCTCAACCCGAATCAACTTTTTGTGCCTCTTTTGTTTTGTGAGTTTACAGAGAGAGGAACCGTTAACTGTTGCTACCTTCTTGCATTCACTTGGTTTGGGGAAATATGCTGTTAATTTTCATGCAGAAGAAGTAAGTAGTGCCTTTTTCAGTTATTTCTGAAGAATGTTACTTTGATTATAGTGATCTGCCTTCTTGTATTGATGATCCTTGAAATATAAAAGAGATGATGTGTTTCACTTACAATAGACAGCTAAAAAGCTGTGATAGTTATATCCTTTTAAACCATAATATAAAAATTACCACGAAGGAATCAGACCACAAGAAACAGTGACTCTTAAAAAGCTTTGACGTTGGCATTTCAGATGAGTGTGTTATGGAAGTTGAAAGGTGGCAGTGGTATTTGGGGAATGGGTGGTGCACGAGTGTATAAAACTGGAGTCTTTGGGAAATATGTCTTAAGACTCCTAAAGATGAGTTGCTAGATTGTTTGGAATGTTGCTTGATATGCTTGTTTTGGGGAGGATGATAAAGATGCAACATTTTAGTCTGACATCTTACAAAATGTCGTAAATATGGCATTCTTTTCTAGATACATGTTATTACAAGCAATTTAAATTAAAAACTCCATTTATTAAATGTTTTCTTAATGCCTCAATGGAGTTTTATTCACTCGGTAATCATGCAGGTTCCTAGATGTGGCATTATGAGCTTTTTATTCATATGTAGTTTGTGGCGGAGTTTTTTTGTCCATAGCAATGTATATTAAATGGTTATCGCTTAATGGATCGGATTGCTTAACACGTAGTTTATGATCCTGCAGGTGGACATGACTGTATTGAAGCAGATGGGGGACAAAGATCTGAAAGAAATGGGAATACCCATGGTACTGGTTTAACATGAATTACTTTTACCTTCCACAAAAAATTGGTTTCAGTTTTCAAACTTACTCTTATTGTTACATATCATTATTCTGCAAACACTAAGAACTTATGGAAAGGAACAATCTTGAATATCATGTTTTGTGTCCGTTTGTGGCCAAAAAGCAAGCATTATCTAGAACAGGAGAATAAGCATACTTGGGGATTAACAGGGAATACTGAGTGAATGGCTGTTATAGTTATGCACTCTACTGCTTTCCAAAAGTTACTTTGTGATATTCACTATCTTTTTGGTTGGGGTAGCAAGTGCCGTGTAAGATCATATTGAGACAGTAAAAGGTATCTTGTACACTGAAGTAGCACTTTTAACATCCTATAGTTATCCTTCATTGACATGGCCTTTCAAGACTTGTTACATAATATCTCATGTGGCTTGCCTTATCTGCAGGGTCCGAGGAAGAAAATTCTCCTGGCTCTCTTGCCGGCCCAGAAACGGCCAACTTCACAAATGCATTAAATGGCTTTACATTGTCAAGGATATCCTTATTTTCATTGCAGCAGCTAACTAAGTTTTCCCGAAAATTTCTTGCATTATGTTTTATGATTGTATGTATATCATGAGGATTCATCTAGTTGAAAGAATGATGTAATTTCATTGTTTAATGCTGAAGAAGGGATCAGAGGGAATTGAGTAGAGGAGAGCAGCTGAGTAGATATTTTCAGATTGTATTGGTCCTGATAATATGATCCGTGTTGAATAGCTTGTCATTGTTGATTTTCCATTACAAAGTGCTGTAGCAAGAAACTGATGTAGGATATATATTTGCATATGCAGTTTTTTTTTTTTCCAGAATATAGCTACACATTAGTTATTGCTGTTGTTGATTTCTAATACTTTAACTACATGACACGTTAGAGACTAGGAAAGGCAAATTAATTTGGACTGGGAGACCCAATGGATCAAGTCTGGTTTGACCAGAGATTATGACTCAAGTATTCATGTCCAATCGAGTTGGAGTTTGCTATTTCTGGGTCTGACCAAATATGGCAAATTAGTCGGGTTCAAGCTCGCTTAGTTCGAATTCGAAGTCAACAGGTCAAACTAAGTTTAATCAAGTTTGCATTAAGATATGCGGTCTGGAAGAAGCTCAAGCTTGGAGTGTTCGGGTTCCATTAAGCCTGGATTAGGGTTTGAAAACACTATTATAGACAATTGATGTATGATCTTTCTTTCTTTCTTTTTCTTAAAGTTCGGATATGCGGTCTGGAGCAGGCTCAAGCTTGGAGTGTTCGGGTTCGATTAGGGCTTGAAAACACTATTACAGACAATTGGTGTATGATCATTCTTTCTTTTTCTTAAAGTTGGCTCATATGAGCTATCAAGATCATAGCTTTACTTTAGAAGAGTGTACAAGAATTTCACAGAAACAATCCATTTCCAATCAATTAGAAGACACCTGATGCATTATGAATATGAACTCTACAGGATATAAGAACCGCACAAAGAATCAATTCGACATCATTGTCGACGCTTTATATATGAGATTTTGAAGAGAATCAGAAGGAACGGTGAAAGTCTGGTCAGTTCCTATCACTATGCTTTTATAGACGAAGACCTGGAGGTAGGCTGCTCATACTTTCCCCATTCTTTCCTGATTCTTGAAGCTAAAGCAACCAAAAAGCTATCCTGAGCCACGGTATTCCCACTGGCTCCAGAACTAACGTTCTTGCATGAATGGTCCGCTGGAAACCGGTGCTTCAGGCAAACCTTCAAATCACAATTCTTGCAAGTGCAGCTGTTAGAGAAGGTCAGTATCTCCCTGCAACGTCTAACTGCACAAGATGGCTTCTTCTTCTTTCTTGGGTCGCAGCCTCCAGACTTGAGGTGCTTCTCCAATATTAACTTCTCATTGTCCATGTCTTGTCCTGTAGTCTCAATAGAAGTCGAACAAATTTCACAAACCACAACCTTCCTGTTCTTCGAATCGGGTTTTGGACAATCATGAGACTTGTACGACCAATGTTCTGAGCAGAACGCCTACACCAATCACGGAACACCAATTTAGTAAAACAAACAGATACCCTCTTTTGATCAAATAAACACGACCCTCAGCAAAAAACTAAAGATACCCTTTTTCAATCACATGAACACGATCAAGGAAACAACTAATATCGACCCAGAATGATATTAGATATCGACGTTTACCTTCCGGCAACCGTCGCACTTGAACGGCAGAAAATCTAGTTGATGACATTCAGAATGTTGGCAATGCATACCCAAATCAGGGAAAGCCTCTGTTCCTCCTCCCATATCTGCTCTTTCGTTATATTCCCAATAGAAATTCTCTTGATGATTCCCGTTTTATTTTTTTGGGGGTACGGAAAAGCTGCAATATATACAGGATTGAGGAGGTGACTTGAAGCCTAAGACAAACAAAATGTAACTTGTTGTTGTTGAGCAGTTGTGTTTCTCGAAAGTCGCAGGAAAGAATCCGGATGGTTGCAGGAACACGCGGTGGAGGGAAGTTGACCCGGTTCTTCCTGTAATCGTCGTCACCGAGTAAGGACCAACCACCCTGTCCCGCGCTCTCTCTCTCTCTATATATATATATATGTATATCGCTTTTTTTCTCTCTAGATGTTCCTCGTTCTCGTGTCGTATTTATAGTCGTATTGGACATCGGACATGTGTGGCCCACATGACTCCTATTAAAACAAACGTCGTACGTAAGGACTCAAGTAGTATTTAGGAAGGATACACCACCTTAATGACTAGGTTTGGGCCCGAGTCCGTCCAGGCCCATGCTTGGTTTAATAAATTTTTCTAAAACATGAGCTCGGCCCAAAATTAAATCAGACTTTATTTAGTTTAAATCGACTTGTTTTTATTTTATAATTAAAAATATATAATATGTCATTTTTTCTTAACTTTGATGCTTTCACATTTTTTGGATTATATACCTAACACTAAATTTGCTTTCAAATCAATTCAAATTTGCACTCTAATTATATAATTTAAATTAAATATATAAAACAACATTTTTTTAATTGAACCCGAGCTTGGGCAGTTCAGGCCTGCACCAGCCCGAGACCCAACTCTTGTAAGTAAAAGGATGCTATTTTGTTTAGAAAATTTGAACCTAATGCCCAAAAAACATGATTCTGGACTTATAAGTCGGTCATTGTCATCCTTAATTATAGCACCTATTTTCTGATGAATTTAAAAAAGATCATTATGTAGTAGTGAGACTTACATTAATTTTAAAAATATAAAAATAATATGATGTTAATATGAGACCAACCGTGTAAAATGTATACTAGTATACTTATTGGCTATGATCATAAGACCCACTTTTTAATTTATTTAAAAAAACTGATTACGTTATAGCAAAACTCATTTCTATTAAAAAATATAAAAATATTATCACTTCAGTATTAATATGACATTTAACTCTGTCAAATTTTTTATTTATTTTAAACATTTTGAAAAATTTATGGTTCAATTTGAATGCTTCGAAACATTAGATTTCAAGTTATATTCTATTATAATTGCTGGAGTACAAAATGTACCTTTTGCTATCATAACTTAATGTCAAATAAGTTTTTGCGAAAAAATTTATCGTTAAAATATTTTTATGTCAATCTTTTAAATACTTTTTGTGAACATGAAATTAGTATTTTACTCAAAGGCAAACATTAACGATAAATGTCAATCCGATTATTCGACTAAGTCATTTTTTATTTAACTGCTTGGTTAAAACGTCATTATAGCTTTTTGACGTGGAGACATACATTTGTGATGCGTGTTAATCCAATTACTCAACTATATTATGTTCTCAACTGGCTACTAGCTCTATTCATAATCTGAAGACTAGCAGAATAGTAATTTATTTAAAATTGGCAAAGACAAAAAAAAATTCCCTACTTTGTTGCTTAAGCTGCTCGTTTTTATGAAAAATACTAGTAGAGCTATTTTAATCAAACTGCGTCAAATTATAAACGAATATGACAATTTTGCGGGTGACAAGCTCACACAAATCCTAATTAAGATGCAGTAAAATTTGGAATTTTTTTATAAGAGTCAAATTATTAGAAAGATGCATGTCTTGTCACTGTATTTGCTGAAACTAAATCTCAAAACTCAACGATTACTAGTCTGAAGTCTTTGACTATAAACAAACCTGAAAGTTACATTTCCATTTGTAAAGCAGAAATGCCATTACCTTTTGCAAAGTTCCAACATTAGTATTATAGTAGAGTGGTCATATACTAACTTCAGAAAAGAACAATCTTCAGCTTATTTTAAACATAATTTGACCTGGACAAACCGGAAATATCTTGATTTATATCGTCCTTTTTTATTTATTTTACATTTTTATTTTCATTATATTAATTAAAGTAATAACCGTACAGTATTTTAATCCTATTCCACTTAATTTTATTTATACATTTATATGTACTTCGAATAAATATATAAATAAAATAAAATAAAAACTGATTAATCTAAACAGAGATATCTAATCTATTTATTGTCCCGTCTTTTTTTTTATTTCTTATGAGGTGTTTTAAGAAAGTTTCAACTATAAAAAGGTACACATTCAAACTAATCTCACTCGAACCGAGCAAGCAGGGACGAAGCTACATAGATACTTGAGGGTCACTTGGCCCTCCAAGTTTTTTTTAAAAAATTATTTTTAATATATATATATATATATATATATAGTTATTTAAGGGTCAGTGGTGTATTGGACCCTCTAAAATTTAAAAAAATTAATTTTTAAATCTCTTATCTTAAATTCTTGACTCCGTTAGTGCGAGCAAGTCTTTTGTGGGAGCCGGTTAAGTCCCCTCTATTTCAATCTCATGAGATGGGACGCAACCTAGTTGTTTGGTGCGTGAAGAAATAAAAAAAAAGGGGGAGCCAGGGAAAGGAAGATGCGGCTCGAACCAAAATGTCTACGGAGCTTTTGAGATGGGTCCTACTCCTAGTCCTTGTAGAGAATATATCACTTTTTGTAAAAGGAACTAGAGATGCCGTACAGAACACTAAAACTAACAAATTGTCAACTTCAGAATCTTAGCAATTAAGTTTCAATAATTACATTAAAGTTCTCTTTCTTCACAAATATTTTATCTTTTTTTCTTTTCAATTGAATTATAAAAATTTCAATCGTTTATTTTTTTTATTCGATTAGATTTAATAATTTTTATTATTAAAAATTAATTAATTAAAAATTTTATAAAATAAAATAATTTTATTAATTTTATTTAAGAACTTATTTTAATTAAATTTCAAAATTTTGTAATACATTAATACTTTAATATCATATGCATTTTTAAATTTTAAATTTCTTATTTTTTGAGTATGATATTAAGAAAATAACATTATTCGGGGGCAAAGCGGAAAGCGACCTTTATTTCTGTTTTTCTTCGGCCTTTTGTGTTAATGGCGTCTAAAGCACAAAAGTGCTGATACGAAGCACAGCCAATCAGGAGGGTCCCTTGAGAAGATCAACGGTTCAGTAAGTGACACGTCAGAATTAGCATGAAGCTTTAATCAGAGAATTGAAAAGGAAAAGTGGATCTCGACAGCATAAAAAGTTGCTAATGCTGCCCATTAACTTTAGCACAGGCATCAATTATTGCATTTGCATGCACAGTTTATATGTTAAAATCTTTTCTTCTTAGATTATATATTTAAAAGGGAAATAGCATCTATGTCTTTTTTTTTCTCTTTGACATTTAGTGATTTTTGTTGGTAATTTGCATTGATTTTAAAACTTAACTCGTTTAATCGATTTGTTTTAATAATTAAACATCTATTAATTTATTAATTAATCGGTCAATTTTTATTAATTAGTTAGTTCTTATAAACTAAAATACAATAATTAATTTCTGTTTAACAATCATTTTTTTTTAATTAAACTCCAAATTCTTTTATTGATAAGGACAATCTTTTTCAACCACTTCCTAGAGGGTGGCCGAGTTGGTGCAGTAGAAGGGTTAGGGTTGAAAAGTCCTATGTTTGATTCCTCCTAACTATGTGCTCTTGATCGAGTCTATCGTACAGGGCTTACCTAGTACGGAATACCCAGTTGACATGATTTTCAGGCTATTGTGTCAATTCGAAGGTTTACCCAGAGCACATCCAAAGGGTAGCGACTGCGGGTTCTTCCGTTTCAAAAAAAATTCAACCATATTTTAATTTATTTAATTTAATTTAATATTCAATAAATTTTATAACGGTATAATAAACCATTTAAACCTTAAACATCTTATATTGTCGGTTTAACTCTTAGTATGACTTTGAAAACATTGATAATTTGTCAAAAAATACTAATTATTACTTTATTTTGGTTAATTACGTGATTTATATATTATGGAATTCCCCAAATTAACTAATAGTATTTAATGCGTCAATTTTATAAATAAAATGGTTAATTACATTATATCTTTTTGTACTTTGACCATTTTTATTTTAATTGCTTTAAATTATCATTTATCTTTTTATAATATTATTTAATTATTATATAAATCATCTTATCATATTATAACCTATTATCTCAAACTTGTCCGGATCAAATGCATTTTTAAATATTTCTTTTATTACACCAAAACATCGTAAAAACAGCATCACTTACCTCGTACTGCTAAAAAGATAAGAACACGGGCAGTTAAGTTTGCCTTTTATGCTTTTCCAATAAAGTTAAAATAATTCGGTTGTTTGAATATAATTAAATAATTGATTAAATTTGATCAAACTTGACTTATTGTTGTCTTTAATCTCAAGTCTAATGGGTGAAGTAACCTTATTTGAATCTCTAATTAAAAAAATTACACGTTTAAATTATAGTAAAATTTGCATTTGATTTTAAAATTTTTAAAAGATTAATTAATTAAAAATAAAATTTTATTGAAACATATAAATATCAATCAAGCCCAATATTTAATTTTTTTGACGAAAATATTTAATTTTAATTTACAAGAATTAAAATATCAAACTAATTAGTGTTAAAGGCCCAACTCACGTTTAAAAGCTAGATTAAGATGGGAGATTTGCATACTATTATAAATGACTTAATGCACTCACACTTATCTGACGTGAGATTCTTGACACAACCCTTCAGTTCAAAGCAGGACTGGACATCTGTTGGGCATATTGGACAATGGAACAGAACCGAAAACCGTCCCAAATCATCGAGACAAACGGACTATGATACTACGTTGAAATGCCTAACTCACCCTAAAAAACTAGCTTGAAATGGGAGATTTGCACACTATTATAAATGGTTAAATGCACTAATACTTGTCTGATGTGAGATTCTTGACAATTCGACTAGTTTAAATGTGAAAAAAATTTAATCGATTAACTTTTAAGTTCTGTTTTAAATTTTCCAGTTAAATTTACTTTAATAATTATTTTTAGGTTTATTAATTAAATAGATCAAATTTATAAACTAATTGATTTTTATCAACTAAAATTAGCTAGCTAATTTTTATTTAACAGTTTTTTAATTAAACTTTAATTTTTTCAAAAATAATCACTTTTTAAAATTTTTAATTTTATTTTAAATTTTGAAATCTTGTTTTAGAAATTTAACTTCCTATTTGGTTTTTAAAGTATTGCTAATTTATTAATTAATTAAAATAACTTAACTAAAATACTATATTTTGCTAATGTAAATCTTCCAAAACATGTAATGATCCCAAATTAATTATCTCTGTTCCCCCAAAATACCCCTCAAGAACAGGTCTTTATCTCTCTCAAGATCACATGATTGATTATCAATCTCATAAATCTCTGCCCAACAAATCTATCCGTGTTTGGCTCCACACCCCCTCAAGAATTGGTCTTTACTAAATTCCGTCCATCTCACACGATCGATTCATTATCTCTACCCAACAAATCTGTACGTGTTTGCCTCGTTATCTGAATCTTTTCTATGTTCTATGATTATGCATCCAACGTTAACTTTTCAGTTCCAGGTTTCTATGGAGATGATTGTTCTTTTAAGCATAAGCAGATAACAAAATAGCCATAGCTATGGAGTTTCAAGAAGCTCTAGTGAGGTTAGTGATTAGTAAACCTGCAAAGAAGGGTTTAGACAGAGACACGGAAACAGAGAAGCAGAAGAAGAGGATAATTTCGTTCCCCCGAAGGAGGAAGTGGTCAGTTCCGTCGAAGTCACCGAGACCTGAATCGTTAGAGACACCGAAGGAGTTCCTATGTCCGATCACTGGGACTCTCATGAATGACCCTGTCATTGTCTCCTCCGGTCACAGCTTCGAGCGTGTTTGTGTCCAGGCATGTAACACTCTCACCTTCACTCCAACTGTAGCTGATGGCAGCTCACCGGATTTCTCTAACGTAATCCCCAACTTAGCTCTCAAGAAAGCCATTGTCCACTGGTGCAAGAAGCATTGTGTAGACCCACCTAAGCCAATTGATTACTCCTTCGCCGAGAAGCTTGTACGTTCAACAATGGTGAATTCCCAGAAGAAAGTTGATGGAAAAAATGTCGCTGTTACCGAGAAGCCTCAACCCAAGTTAAACCACGCGGTGACTGAACTGACCCGTCGTTCGTCGACTCACTTCTACTCGAGCTCCGACGAGTCCGTCGAGACCAACGTGTCAACACCCCCACTAGAACTCAAGACTCGTCCAAGTTGCTTCTCATCTGCATCTTCCTCGTCAGAAGCCGAAACCTTAAATCCTAACCCAAACCCTGAGGAAGACGAGCTTGTCTCAAAACTCCAAAGCCCACAAGTCTACGAGATTGAAGAAGCACTGGGTTCATTGAGAAAGATCACAAGAACCAAAGAGGAGGCGAGAGTACAGTTCTGCACACCTCGGATACTAACATCACTACGATCTTTAGTCACTTCGAGGTACACCAACATTCAGGTGAATGCAGTCGCATGTTTTGTGAACTTGTCGTTGGAGAAAGTGAACAAAGTTAAGATTGTCCGATCAGGGATTGTCCCTTTATTAGTTGATGTTCTAAAAGGTGGCTACCCTGAGTCCCAAGAACATGCATGTGGTGCAATCTTCAGCTTAGCACTTGAAGACCATAACAAGATCGCAATCGGAGTCTTAGGTGTTCTGCCACCACTGGTCCACTTGCTCCGATCAGAGAGTGAGCGGGCTCGTAATGACTCGGCCTTAGCATTGTACCACTTGTCACTTGTTCAAAGCAACAGAGCTAAGCTTGTTAAGCTCGGTTCAGTGACAATATTGTTAGGAATGGTCAAGTCGGGCCATATGAGAAGTCGAGTTCTGTTGGTGTTGGGTAACTTGGCATCGTGTGCCGACGGCCGGTCGGCGATATTAGACGCCGGAGGCGTCGAGTGTTTGGTGGGGATATTGAGGAAGGGTGAGAAATTGGAGTCTGAGCCAATTATGGAGAGCTGTATGTCGGTGCTGTGTTGGCTGAGTTATGGAGGATTGAGGTTCAGAGGGTTGGCGAAGACGGCGGGAGCGACGGAGGTGTTGTTAGAGGTGGAGAAGTGCGGTTGTCAACGGAGTAGACAGAAAGCGAGGAGGGTGCTAGAGTTAATGAAAAGGAGGGGTGTGGCGGAGGAGGAAGAGGAGGAGGTGGTGGATTGGGAGAAATTGCTTGACTCGGGATCAGTCACCAACTCGCCTCGGTGTCGACTCGGTGGCAAAGGCGGCGAGTCTCGTACACACTCATCTTGACTCGTTTCTTTCTTTTAAACTTTTCGTTTTTAAATTTTTTTTTTTATTTGCGCTTGTTGTAATTACCGGAGCTTTTTAATGTGATTTTCTCTTTCCTTTAAAAAAATGTATTAAAAAAGAAAGATATTGGGAAAAAGTGATGTAGATATTCTTCCATCTATAAATTCAATTTTTGTTTTTTTTCTCAAAAGTTGTCAAATTATAGTAATAAAATTAAAATTTAAAAATTAGGCTAAAAATTAAAATAATAAAATAAAATTTAAAATTTAAAAGTTCAGTCGATGTTAAATTATAATAAAATTGGTATATAGAAAATTATTTTGGAAACAATCTCTCTGCTAATCAGGGTAAAGTTAGAGATGTCAATGGATCGGCCTACCCATCCTCAATATTTTTTTTAAACTACTTTTATTAGACTTTCACACGCTCATGTATCAGGGAGATTCATACTAGTTATTGTTGTAGTAATAAAAATTGAATAAAATTAAATTTTTGAAATACAATTAACGAAGAATATCATCTTTGTTCATTGAAAATTTGAAGTTTAATTAAAGAAATTGAACTCAAAATAAAAACTAACAGATTTATTATCGGCCAATTTTTAATAACAAAGATTGTTAAAATAAGTTGGTTTAAAAAAATAGACGGTTTAAAATTTTTACTATTAAACCGATCAGATCAGTTCAAAATTTTAACTACTGAATAAAATTGAAATTTAGTTTCATATCTAAATAGTATGAATTAAATAATATTACATAACAAACTATAAATAATTTGATATTATACGTCAAAATAATAATTTAATCCTTAAAGCTAAATTATATAATAATTAGTGAAATAATATATATCTACAATTTTTTTATACAATTTTCAAAATAAATATAAGCAAGTAAAATATAGAAATATTATGATAAGAGATCAATCTCATAAATCAATGAACTTGGTGATGATCAAACAGATCATGAGCAAACAATCTCCGCTGAATTTTAACTACCTTCATGTATCTTCCATGGATACTCCTCATTAGGGAGCACAAATCTTCTTATAGAACCATATATGTATCTAATGGGATCTACTAAGTGTTGATTTGGTAAATAATTTATAAAGATGCTCATTAAATAACTCTTAAATCACATTTAGGATCGATAAAGGAATTCCGGGTTTCGTATGACTATACTAAAATTGGCTCATTAAATAACTTTTCAGTTTAATTTACTTTAATAACTATTCTTATTAAAAATCAATCAGGGTTAGACTTTTGTAAACTAATGACTTTTTCTCGTATCTTTTGGTGGCTGGCTTGCACTATAATGGACAAGGTTTGCGCTCTTGACCATTATGATTCTGTCGACACCATACGCGTTATCGGTGCTTGTGGACATAGCACTTTGTGTGAATGTCAGAAAGCTAGAAAGCAAGGGCCTTCAATACTCTCCCATGCCAGAGAGTCACTTTCTTTACTTGGATGCTTGGTCATGGAAGCTCTTTTTCCAGGTTTTGTTTGAAACTGAACGCCTCATTTGCAGGGATTTTCCTCAGAACAGAGCAATTCGGAAGTACAGTATAGCTGTCTGTATGGTCATGAATAGGAATGTTTGAATATCAGTTGCTGCTTTTAATTGCTGCATTGAAACAGGGCTCCAAGTAGAGTTAATGAGTGGGTGAGGTAAATTGTGACAGATTTGAATGCAGAAGGCTATGGTGGTTGAATTAGCTTTTTCAAGGAACTGGTGGAGGTGGGGACGTGGTGTAATCGGATAAATGGTCCAGATCTGAACCATATAATGGTGTCCTATTGTCAAGTACGTTCTGCTGTTACGTATTATTCCGGGAATTGCAAATTCCCGGAATTACAGACTATACGAACCCAATTACGGTAAAACAGAAGAGACCCGATTGGGAATTCAACCAAAAGTCTGCTAATCAAATTTCCAGGAGAAAACACATCAGTGACACGACCAAGCAAACAAACATCTTGATTTTCATTTTGCCGTTTCTATAATGATAACCAACTCAAAAACGGGGGAAAGACCAAGGAGTGTTCTGCTTTTTCCTACAGTAACACTCTGCTCATCATCATTTGGTCAAATTGCATCATTTTAGACGAGCGTTTGAATGAGCATATCAATGTATAATCAGCATGTGCAAGGAATAGATACATGCATATATAAAAGCATGGGGCAGAGTATCATACACATTATGAGGAGTTCTACATGCAAATCTCAGGGGACTTGAAGAATAATCTATAATTTACTATTATCAATACCAAAACTAGCTTCCCTTAACTCTCCTCATTATTATAAACCTTACCATAACAGTTTCCAACAACGAATCTATAGTTAACATTTAATCCTTGTAAAATATATAATTTGGCTTCACTTCGAGTTATGATTCTTACCAATTACCACCTCGAGTTACTATTACAATCAAGCAGAAAGTACCAACACAAGAACAGAACAGATCTTTTCAGGATCAGGGAAAAGATTGAAACCCAGTAGACATAAAACAAATATGTATAATTAAGCTTGACTATGACGAACACAGACATTGTATACGTATATTCTCAGTTCCTCAAAGCCTAAAAGAATAAATGCAGAACCAAAACCCGATACTTCTTCAACATCACTGAATCTCTCTTTTTCCCTCTCTCAATCATAAGAAGAAGAAAAAGGAAAAGATGAACTTTAAAGTATTCAGTTAACAGCATCACACCTGCGTCTAATTTCACCACTCCCTCCAGTTTTGATCCCATAGACGCTAAGCTTCTCCATGGCCTTTGCAAAATCCTGAAAGAACTTGTTCTGATCATTAGCATACATCTCCACGAAAGGCCTGGTCCTGGGATCATTGTACAAATTATGATCCGACTCCAAGAGCCCCAACCCTTTTGGTAAATTCTGAAAATACTTGTTATCAAACACATTGGGGGTCATAATATCATTGAAAACCGATAAAGTTTGGTCTTTTGGGTAATTTTCACAAGCATGTTGCAAGGCCTGAGCAAACCTCTGATTATAGTGAGTATCATTATACAAAAAGCTCTTAAATTCCTTGCAATGAGAGAAGCCTATGGTGTGGGCACCACTCAAAGCTACCATTTCCTGCAGAGTGAATCCTTTGGAAGTAAAAATCTGAATGATCTTGGAAAAATCCATGGTGGGTCGTGGAAGATTCCCTTCAACATTGCTGGACTTGGAGATTCTATCATCTTTCCGACCAAGGAGAACTTTGTAATAAGGACCACCGACCATGGACACAAGATCGCGAGTTGCCAGGGCCAAGATGTCGGAACACGAAACCGTGTTAGGACAAGCGAGCTCGAGAGCAGCCTTGGCGCGAGTAACAAGGTCGAAGGCGTCACCAGGGAGAGAGAGGTTGATGTCGGCGTCGCGCTCTGCGGAGTTGAAAGCGGTGGAAGAGAGGAGGACGGAGGCGTCGCAGCCATTGAGCATGCAGTCGTGGAAGAAGACTCGGAGGGTGCCGCCGGCGGTGGTGGGGCTGGTGATTTGCTTGTTGGTGACAGTCTCTTGAATGATTTCTTCGAACCTTGGACACGACTTGGCGTAGTAGTCGTAGGCGAGATTTGACTCAGTGAGGAAAGTAAATAAGGAGAAGGTGAGGAAGAGGAGGAACAATGCTGGTGGTCCGGCCATGGCGGCGGAGTAAAATGAGGAGGTCGGGGGGAGAGAGGGAGAGAGAGGGGGAGAGAGTGAGACAGTAGTATGGGTTAGATCGATGCTTTTTAGTTTGAGCGAAGAGAGAGAGCCGGTGGAAGACACACTTCTCCTTATCACCAATCACGGAAATGCAACGCTGGCAATAACTGGGACCCACTCGTGTTCTTGTCTTTAATGTTTTATTTTATTATTTTATTATTATTACATCTCAATTCGGTGGAAAAAGCAATAATTTAAATTTTAAATTCATAATTTAGATTGCCGTTGAAGACACAAGACTTCTCTAACAATTATCTTTTAAATTTCTTCAATTAAAATTTTAAAATTAATTTATCTTAAATATTAATTAACTGATAACGGTAAAAACATATTGAGATACGATTATTATATGTGAATTAATCAAATATTAATTTAATTTATTTCTCAAATTTTATTTAAATTAATTAATTTTGACATAAATTAATAATTTAAAATAATTATAATAAATTTTTAATTTAAAACAAATTTAATTAGTTTAGTTTAAATTTAAGAGTTGAATTAAAACGTCGTATAAGATATTTAATTAATTCATGTGAAATATTTATATGTCGTGTGTTTCATAATTATTTTTAAATAAAATTTGAAGAGCGG